>JAWPHD010012366.1:0-76277 GCA_037043455.1 Cyrtodaria siliqua
TCTAAACATAAAAAGGCGACTTGCAGATCCAGGCTCGGCAATTATACACTTATCAAAACTGCTAACTACACCGCTCACGTTTTATACACTTTTCAAAACAGCCAACTACACCGATTTAAAATATGAATAATTTTGTTAATATCATTATTTCATAGTTGTTTGTAATTAGATAAACAAATAACACAAATCTGCACTATATGAGACAAATTGTCATTTTATTGAAAAACATTCAACCCATCGATATATATAACCCAAAACGTGAGCGGTGTAGTTAGCAGTTTTGAGAAGTGTACATACATACAACCATAAATGATTATTCGATATGTGCATGATCTATTGCATGCCGAGGTATCTTATGAATTGTACATGTACATTATATATGAAGGTACGTGTGTATGTACATGGTTACAGTGTGTTGCATGGTACCAGTAATTTCCGGTTATGGCTTTGTTAAGCTGTCGTCAATTACTTGAAAAACAACGACTTACAGATCCAGGCTCAACCATTATTGTACAGGCAAGCATAAACGATTATCAGATACCTGAAAAATGTCATGTAAATATATTAAAATTCTCTCGTTTCGTTCCGTTTCGCAAAGTACCAATACCCGTGTGGGTATTGGTACTTTGCGAAACGGAACGAAACGAGATAGGAAAAGCTAATTTGGTTATATATGTATTATGTAATTCAAGATGCTGACAAGTAACAATGAAAAAATAAATAGAAGGAGAATAAAATTTCATTACAAGCAGTTAGATGCATGGAAATATGCGAAAAGTATTCCCTTCACGAAGATACAAATTCTCCTGTAATCTTCACACATAAAAAGATAACTTGCAGATCCAAGCTCGACAGTTATACGAACACACGCACACATAAATGATTATCCGATATTCCTGAAATATTTCGTGTAAAAAAATAAAATTCTCTCGTTTCGTTCCGTTTCGCAAAGTACCAATACCTGTGTGGGTATTGGTATTTTGCGAAACGGAACGAAACGAGAGAGAAAAGGCTAATATGTATTATGTAATTAAAGATGCTGACAACTACAACCAGTATTGTACATGCAAGCATAAACGATTATTAGATATGAATCCCTGAAATATTTAATGTAAATAAATTAAAATTATCTCGTTTCGTTCCGTTTCGCAAAGTACCAATACCTGTGTTGGTATTGGTACTTTGCAAAACGGAACGAAACGAGAGAGAAAATGCTAATATGTATTATGTAATTGAAGATGCTGACAACTACAACCATTAAATTGTACATGCAAGCATAAACGATTATTATACCCCCGTAAACGAAGTTTAGGAGGGGGTATATAGGAGTCACCTTGTACATTCGTTCGTTCGTCCGTCCGTCCGTGCACTTCGATAACTCTTTAATGGGTTAATGGATTGAATTTATTTTTGGTACACATGTATTATGATGAAATACAAGTGAAGTGCGATTTTGATTACACTATACGAATATTTGGCGGAGTTATGGCCCCTTTTGTGCGAACGGGGGTATTCTCATCACAGTGGTGATAGTTCTAGTTAGATATGAATTCCTGAAATATTTTATGTAAATACATTAAAATTCTCTCGTTTCGTTTCGTTTCGCAAAGTACCAATACCTGTGTGGGTATTGGTACTTTGCGAAACGGAACGAAACGAGAGAGAAAAGGCTAATATGTATTATGTAATTGAAGATGCTGACCACTACAGCCATCATTGTACATGCAAGCATAAACGATTACTAGATATGAATTCCTGAAATATTTTATGTAAATAAATTAAAGTTCTCTCGTTTCGTTCCGTTTCGCAAAGTACCAATACCAACACAGGTATTGGTACTTTGCGAAACGGAACGAAACGAGAGCGAAAAGGTTACATATGTGTTTTATGTAATTGAAGATGCCGACAACAAATTTAAAAAAATAGTTAGAAGGAGAATCAAATTTTATTACACGCAGTAACATGCAAGAAAATGTGCAAAATGTATTCCCTTCACAAACATACAAATTTTCCTATAATCTCAAAACATAAAAAAGGCGACTTACAGATCCAGGCTCGACAATTATACATACATATATACAGCCATCAATGATTATTCGATATATCCAGCTCTATTGCATGTCGAGGTATCTTATGAAGGTACATGTATATATGAAGGTAAGGTACGCAGGTATGTACATTGTTATAGTGTGTTACTTGGTACCAGTAATTTCCGGTTATGGCTTTGTTAAGCTGTCGCCAATTACTTGAAAAATAACGACTTGCAGATCCAAGCTCGAGCACTATTGTTACGTACATGCAAACATAAACGATTATTAAATATGAATTCCTGACATATTTCATGTAAATAAATAAAAGTTTTCTCGTTTCGTTCCGTTTCGCAAAGTACCAATACCAGTGTGGGGTATTGGTACTTTGCGTAACGGAACGAAACAATACAAAACATATTTCATTTCTTTATATTTTGGTTTTGCGTATCATGAGTTTCATCAGACATTATACATCATACGACAGCTTAATATGTTTACAAGACTTTATATATATCCGGTACATCATATAAGGTTGCTCTGGTCCAAATACTAGTGTGATGTATGCATTTATAGTCATGCAGTGTTATGCTTTTAACTACTATGAATGTATATCAAAGAAAAGATAGGGTTTGATTCCTTTTCAACGATATATCTTACCCATTTAAATTTTTGTTTCGTTCCGTTTCGCAAAATACCAATACCCGTGTGGGTAATGGTACTTTGCGTAACGGAACGAAACAAGATTTTAACACGTTATATACTTGATGTTTTGCGCATCATGAGTTTCTTCGGACATTATACATCATTCGACAACTGATGTTTATACAGGGTTCGTGTATTTTACTATTATATATTGATTTTTAAAATTTAAATTTAATTTTTTAATTCCCCCATATTGTGCCCCTCGTTCCGTTTCGTTTCGTTCCGTTCCGTTTCGCAAAGTACCAATAGCCCTACTGCCGTTTCGCAAAGTACCAATAGCCCTACATATGTACATTGTGAGAATCGTTTGTATAAATAGACACAGTATGTTTATTTCCGTTGAGTAACTTGTTCTGTTTATCGATTATCTCCCTCTTTCGTATCGTCCAATCGTACTTCAGTAAACAATTCATACGCAGCATCTCGATCGCTTCCTTGAATTCCTTTGGTCAGTCTTGGGCTTTTATTATTCGCCGGTTGGAAGGAAAGTTGAGTAAACACTAACACTCGAAGGTATGGAGAGCGTGTGGCGAACGTGTCAGTGACAGATACGTCCAGATGTACGATCGGTCGGGCGGAGGGAGCGTCCATATGTTGGCGGGTATTTCATCGACAGGGGCGTAGCTGACCTGAAATGCATATATATAGGCCCGATCTAGGGTGTACGTGGGCATGCTCCCCTGGCGGATTTTTTTTAATCTTAGCTATGCAATGGCGAGTTTTGCCGTATATCTGACAGAAAAAATGTGTGGTATTTTAAGAAATATTTCTCATTATTTGCCATTTTTAAAGATCAAATTTCGCGGTTTGCAATCAATCGAAAAGTGTTGTAAAGTTACTACACGAATAAAATTCGGCATCGTCATCATCTTCGTTATCATTTATTGATTGATCTAAATTACAATAAATTACTATAATTCATTAATGCCTGATTGAGGCTTTCGGTTTCAAAACCCATTTCTGACCCTTAACCCCCAAACACTCCGGCTTCAGTTTTTTTTAATTGTTTTTGAACTTTTCGTTTTTCAAATTGATGTTTAGGCCCGGTCCTATATGGCCTAATAGTTGCTACGCCGATGGTCGGCCCTATCTCGTCATCCTGGTGAGATATATTATAATGAACAGAGGAATGTGAATGACGTCCTAGACGCTAAGTTGTTTCTTTCTTCATCATAATGACAGTGGTCATGAAGGCGTCTCCGAGAAATGACAATGGTCGCCTAATGTTGTCCGCTTCACAACAAACCTCTTGCATCAAAACGGTTTGCAAATCATGTCCTTTATGTCATGTAGGTCTTTTTATGCCCCCACCACCGAATGATGAGGGGGCATATAGTGTCAACCATGTCCGTACGTCCTTCCTTCCGTCCCGATAAGTTTGTGTGTCTATCTCCTCCCACATTTTTCAACCGATTGCTTCGAAACTTAGGATGCTTACCTATGATGTCAAGATGTGCATATCCACATAGTATTACCGGAGTTATGGTCCCCTTTTCGTCAAATTTTACTTGAAAATCTCCTCCCACACTTTTCAGCCGATTGCTTCGAAATTTTACAGGATGCTTACCTATGATGTCAAGATGTGCAGATCGTTTCGGCGTCAAAATCGATCCAGTTTTAACGGAGATATGGCCCCTTTTTCGTCAAAATTTACATGAAAAATATCTTGTGTAGACCTATCTCCTCCCAAACTTTTCAACCGATTCCTTCGAAACTTAACAGGATCCTTACATACGATGCCAAGATGAGCATATCGTTTCAGCGTCAAAATCGACCCAGTATAACCGTAGTTATGGCCCTTTTTTTGCCAAATCTTACGTGAAAATAGCTTCTGTCTATGGAGCTCCCACATTTTTCAACCGATTGCTTCGAAACTTTACAGGATGCTTAGCTATGATGTCAAGACGTGCATATCGTTTTGGCGTCAAAATCGACCCAGTATTAATAGAGTTATGGCCCCATTTTTGTCAAATTTTACGTTTTACACCGATTATTTTCAGTGGGGCATCCGTGTCCCATGACATTTCTAGTCTTTTTTTTATAAAAAAAACTTATACAAGCCACGTCCTTGTTTAGAATGTTAATATCAGTACAAGCAGCCATATCTGTGACACACACTAATCCCGCACCTGACACACACCTCCCAAATCACACCAAACCACACCAAATTTGTCAGTATATGTTTATCAATGAGATAAAAACCGTAAAACTAGAGGGATGTGGAACACTTGTGTCGCCTACCGTGTGCATATCAGCCATCTTGACCTACTGACCTCAAAATCAATAGGGGTCATCCTCTTACTAAGGACAGTCAAGTTACAGAGTTTGAAGATGGTAGGTACAGTCCTCCACTAGTTATTGCGCAGAATATGACGCAGACACAAAAATCGTACGACTCCATACAGCCTTAAACAAGTACAGCACTCTTGGGACTCCTGTTATTTCATAATTTATTTCCTGTATTGTGTTAATAGTTGTCATTATCAGTTTGTGAGGAGGGTGATGGCAAGCGATAGACAAAATAATGCTATGCAATCTGGACTTTTTTTTTATAATTTCAGTTTTATTTCATTTAACAACAAAAAAAAAGCATTTGTAATATCAAGTTAATTACACAAGTATTTTAGTACATTAACATATTACAACAATAAGAGTTTTCTGCAGCATGATCCATATGTACAAGAAGACTGGCTTGAATTGTTAAAGTGACACATGGACATTTTGATTCTTAAAGGGACACATGGCAATCTTGATTTGTCAAAATCTCGCGGCGTCCCGTTAGTTTTTCTACATAACATGCATTTATTCAATCATTAATAATAATTTACTTCATAAATAAATAGAGAAGCCAATATTGATGCTTGAAAAGTCCAGACTCTATTGTACCAATCTGGGTGCGCCCTATGGCGCATTCGAGTTTGTTGGAGGAGGGACTATAAACCTTAGAACTACACACACACACTATTGATGCTTGATAAAAAATCTCAAGATTGCCGTGTTTTGTGGCATTTCATTTTCATTTGTTTTTCTACAAATTTAGAAAATATTTGTAAAACATTCCTTATCTCCAAATTTCCCCGTTATGTAATTTACATGCAGTTGGCTTGAAAATGACCAAAATAAATATAGTTTATATAATTTTAAATTGTATAATGTGTCTCTTTCAAAATGCTCATGTTCAACTCCAGTGTTTACAGGGACACACAACACTGAAGTTTTTATCATGCATCATGCATCATTAAATAATCCAATATAAATTCTGACTTAAAATCTGCTTGCATATAAACAAAAAATAATACTATTTGGATTTCTTTTTTCGTAAAAATGAAGACTGCCATGTATTCCTTTAAATCACACATGAAAGATGCTGCTTAAACTCAATGTCTATACAATAAATGATGTCCCGCATTATACTTGCTTTAAATACCCGAGCTGGTGAACATGAAGTTACAAATAAAGACACACCTACAAAGAAATCAATCGATATAGAGACTGTGTAGCTTTAATCACAAATTAGTAGGAAATGTATTTAGGAATTTCATAGAGGAGATATAGCTGAAAAACTTTTTAGCACCATTGTTATAGTATTTAATTTATAACAACAAAACATATCACAACAGAGCTTCTTAAATATAAAACTAGACATTTATAATGGAAAGTAGGAGTGGTGAAATGGCTAACACCCATCTTTACTGTAGTGTCTACCAGCAATGAGGGAATGTATATGCAATAAATTCAACTGAATTGAACTGAAGTTGTACGGTGCACCATTTCACATCAGGAATGACCATTCCAGGCCCACTCTCCAATTACATCTAGATAAAAATATGCAAAATGGGCCTGAAGCTTCTCACCTGCAGAGTTGCTGCAAATTCTATAGAAGACTCCATTTACGAAGGAGACACGCAGGGTCATGATGAAGACCTTTAATGAGCATGACAAAAAATGAGAATGAACATGAAGCTGGGAGGGGGTTGAAGGGTGTGGTCCTACCTAGCTGCCTCTAGCAGAATTTGCGGTGGTCCTATTCTAATTCTGGCAACCACACTTCAATTGAACGCACAAGTGTACATTTATCCAGAAGTCAATATTAAAAGACACTTTGTTAGATGAAACTGCATGAAGTTGAGTTGGGTTTTACGGTGCACCAACACAAACTGTATGTAACAGAGGTGGCAAATGTTATTACAAAAACTAATATTTCATGTTTTTCACTATCAGTAAAGTATAAACAACATCCTCGACATTCAAAGTAAAACTGAAATCCCTTTGGGTTGCACTTTAAACACTTAGAAAACATGAAAACTCTTAATAATTTCTTTTCCAAATAACTCTTCCTACAGTTTTCATCCGATCAAGTTTTGTTTGTTTGTATGGTGATTTACGTCATTTTCAACACATGTAAGGTTATATACGACTGTCGATTTTTTGTGGTGGAGGCAGACCACCCACTTTTCCTGGGTAGAACCAGTACTGTACACCTTCTGCCATTCGTAAGAATCGACACTTCCTCACTTACAAGTCGAGCTCCCAGTGAGATTCGAACCTGCAGCAGTGAAAGGCGAAGGTTTACAACGAAACATCGTTAACCCCTCGGCCACAGTAACGCTTATCCGAACTATGAAACTTGGTAGGTAGTAACATTGTAACATGTACGTAGATCTGCATATTGTCAGGCAGTTCCGGGCCAATGACTTTTGCTGGAATTGTTGCCCTTTGTTGATGTTCAAGCTTCTACATGTATCACAACTTTGCTTCCAAAATAATCCGCACCTAATATGTCATGAAATCAGTAGAACCGATGGATGCTCCCAAAATAAAGGTACACATGCGAAATACGATCGAGTTGAGCAGACATGCTTTACATTTGATAAACTTCAAAGTCACTATTAAACTCCGCCAAAAATCATTCAACCACAACATCCTGACAATATGCACAACTGCACAAAATATTTTTTTCTACCAAGTTTCATGAAAATAGGCTGAAAAATGTAGGAGTATTTGAGTGGAAGCAAAGTTTTACACTTGACAAGACTAAATTCTTTTTTTGGCAATATAATAACTAATCACAAATTGCCTTCCAAAAAGCTGTGGACTGTTCAATCTAATAAATTATGGAAATGAGAGTAGGTTTTTTTTGAAAACGGTATTGATTTAAAAGGATGTAAAGGATTTTTGAATTTGTAATATAATGATAACATATCACAAATTGGCATCAAAACGCTGTTCAGTTTAACAAATTATGCTCAGTTTCACATTTCAGTGAGATTCACCCACCTTTTTCAAGGTTACATGATAAATAATAAAATTTCACATCCATCTTGCTGTATTGACAATCATCCACCAATGACTATCAATACAGCAATATGGATGTTACATAAATCTTGTTAATTATTGTGTAACCTTGAAACAGGTGGGTGAATCTCACTGAAATGTTGGATTACAGTGTAAAAAGCAAACTGAGTGTTATCAGTTGATCCATTATTGTCATTTTGTTGGATTTACAAACTTAGTAATAAATTATGGACATTAGCTAGTGTAGATTTTTTGAAAAATGCACGGACAGAACATCCTCTGGTATTTGCACTGTAATAAGAAAAACTTATAGCACAAACTGGCTTCCAAAAAGTTACGGATCGTTCAAGTTAATAAATTATGGACTTGAGCGTAGTTATTCTGATTACATCGTTTTGTATTTGAATTGTAATAATGATAAATTATATCACAATTTGGCTTTCACAGTTGATGCAAGGACGTCTCTCATATCACAAAGACTGGCCTGCAGAAGATTTGCCATCTCAGCGGCCGGCAGAGTTATATTGTTGCTCTTAAACGACGACACTCCTAGCAGAATGCACTTTTCCTGAGGGTTGTAGCAGAATCCGTAGCCGTCGCTAACTACAGGACCGAAGAATAACACAGACTCTGACTTGGCTGGCACCTAAAATAAACAAAATATATTTAGAATATTATTTTTTTTTTTTTTTTTTTTTTAATACCGGTAATAATAAATAACACGGATTCGGACAAATTTAAGAAACGTGTTTTTTTTCACTTAAAGAAACTAACACGCCAAACGACAAAATTAAACTACAAAGCCATTCATCAAAACTCTATCAAGGTGTTCACGTCATATAATAATGTATATGTGCCGATTAAAAGTATATGTTTAAAATACTTGTGACAATGCGTAAAATAAATTATGGGTTGGTAACTCTTAATTAGACCATAATCAAACTTGGCCTTTATTTTGATACTATATACATATTCACAACAAATATGGACTTAGTAACTCAAACGGTTTTCTTTAAAATGAGCAGAAACCACTTCTCTTGTAGGTCATCTAGTTGTAAGTATTAATGGCCCTTAACTCGGCCAATATTTTGTAAAAATTGACCATATTCAAACTCAGCCTTCATTTTGATACTAGACATATTCACAACCAATATGGGACACTTCAAGGTACAGTTATTGAGCTGAAACCAATTTTCTATTTATAGTTCCAGTGACCTTGACCTTTGACCAGATGAACCAAGCTTTATTTCCATGAGCCGGACCCTGTGGTGGAGTTTAGTTAAAATCAATTTATTGAGCAGAAAGAAATTTTCAATTTATAGCAACCTTGACCATTGACCAAATGAAAATCCCAAGCTTCATTTCCATAAGCAACACCTTGGTGGTTTCGTTAAAATCCCTCAAGGAAAAGAAAACTTACTGATCTGATCTATCCTGCCTGGACTGACTCTCTGTCTATACCTTATCTATCATAATATAGTCAAATGGAATAAACTGCCAATATATTCTAGAATTGAATCTGCCCCTACCTGACTTGTAGATATGCGCCACGTGCCGCTAAAACTGTAGGCAGGGTCTTTAAACAAGGCAGGTAACTCCATGTTGTTCTCCAAGGCCGTCAACTTTAGGCCTAATAAATGGCGGTCAACACCCTTTCCAGAGATCGCCTGAAATGTATGCATGGTTTATACCTCAGTTGTAAAGCGACATAAAAACAAACGTGCGGGGCTTTGTGTCACACTTTTACACTATATTAGAGTAACAAGTTCAGTGTAAAAATTAAGTATTAAACGAGCAGGACTTGTTGTTTTCCAGAAAAAATCAATTATAAATGAATTTGTATTGACAGTTTTTTTTTAAATACTTTAATCAATGACATATTTCAATAGATCTAAACAACTTAAAATGTGTACCACCCTGAAGATTGCATGCAAGTCCCATATTAGAATATATACTCAACAAAAAAAGAAACTTCCGCAACTTTACCCATACATGTAGACACAATGAAAATATATTTTGTTTGGTCTTATATGTTAATACCTTTCTTAAAAGGCCAGCACTGTCATGAAAACAATTTTCCTTGAATCAAACTTGTACGCAAAGTTATTCCCCTTGTTTTGGTTTAAACAGCATTTCCGGGTCTTGTGGTTTAAACTTTAACACAGTTTTGTTCTATTGAAATAAACAGAAGATAACCCCAGCATCAAAAAGACAGAGAAAGTAAGCTGACCAGTTACTCACTTTTGCACCATACAGCTTTCAAGAATGAATATTTCCAGATTACCTCCCTTTATAATACAAATATAGTGATTTCGCAATTTGAACAAAACAGGTTTTAGCAGCAACACACCAACTCTGGTTTTTGATGATTATTAATATTGTTCAGAATGACTGAGTGATAAGTATATAATGATGAAATTATATCTAGATTGGTGTACAAAGTGTAACAAAGTCAACCCTATGCAAATCACAGCTTAAAATGCGGAAGTTTCTTTTTTGTTCAGTATATCTCATAATTATTTTATCCATATTCTATATAATGCATATTCGGGCTATTCCATTGAATTAGACATGGTACCACAGGAAGGGACTTTTGAAACTGAATCAGTGTTTTTTTTTATGACTAATTTGGGGCCGTTATTCAGCCCCATTCCAAAAAGTATACTTTTTTCACAATTATATCCAAAAAATTCACAATCTGAAAAAAACACAAAAAAAAACACTAAGGATACTAATCTTAAAGGGACACACGGCAATCTTATTTTTTTTAAACTCATGGCGTCCCTCTTGTTTTTCTGGATAACTTTACATGTGCTCAATCATTAATATTAATTATAAGAATAGTAATAAACATATTGTATGTGCATATAATTCAATTTTGACATTATCGCACCAATAATATATTAAAACGTAAAGTAAAATATGACGAAAAAGTGAATACTTAAATTTTTGTTGATTTAAATGTAACCAGGTTAAAAGTAAACATGATCCTGGATATATAAGTTGAGACACCCATTTCAAACACTTCAAGATTGCCATGTGTCCCTTTAATATAAGCTGGTGTCAAAACTAGTCTGTGTTTACCAAAAACAAAACTTAAAACCAAGGGATATTAAACTGTGAAAATAAAAGTGAAAAAAGTTTCTTTTTCTTTTGTTATAATATTTCACAATTTTCTAGAAAAATGACGCTATTTTTCACAATGGCACAGGCTGCATTCACAAAACACATAAAAAAAGACTGTGTGTTTGAATGGTGTTTAACGTCATTTTCCAGCACATGTTTAATAGTCTGTATTACGGTCAATCTTTTTAGTGATGGCGGCAGACTACCCACTTATTCCTGGGTAGAATCAGTAATGTATACCTCCTGCCATCTGTAAGAATAAACACTTTCTCACTTACGAAACTATCAGCGATATTCGAACCAGCCATGATGAGAGGCAGGACAGTTTCAAAACCAGCATCTTTATCCTCTTGATCACAGATGCACTTACTTTTGAAATTGAATGAATGTATGAATGGTGTTTTACGGCACGTCGACACATCAATAGGTCATATTGTGCACAAAAACTGATGAAAGATGAAGAAATGTAGTAATTAAAAAAATATATATAAAATAAAAAAATGAAATTGAAAACCCACCCATAAATGCAAACCAAATGTTGGATAGGGTTAACCAATAGATGAATTGAATTGAATTGAATTGGGGTTTTAAGGCGCACCAACACATGAAAAGGTTATATTGCGCCTAAAAGGCATGAACATGCCAGGCTCATCTTCCATGTACATCGAGATAAAATATGGAAAATGGGCGTAGAACCTTCTCACCCTGAACTGCAGAGTTGCTGCAAATTCTATTGTAGAAACTCCATTTACGCTGGAGCCACGTTGTTTTTCTGCCACTGCTCTTTTGATGCGAGCGAAATAGCACCTGAAACAATGCAGGGATCATGATGAAGACCTTTAATGAACATGAACAAAAAATGATAAAATGAACATGAATTTGGGAGGATTCTACCCCTCTGCCTACCCCTCCAAAGGAATCTGCAGTGGCCCTATTCTTTGCCCCGTGACCAAACGGGGGCCCCCGGGAACCACACGGGGCCAATAGATGAATTAATGGAATAGCCCTGTAACACCGTATTCCTATATGAATAGCCCTATAACACCGTATTCCTATATGAATTATAATTAATTATAATTGCACATGCATTAAACTATATATTGCTGGAAGTAAAGTTACCATTATCTTCCTTTTGAATTTTAAAGAACAGTTTTACCTTATTTTTACCTTAAAAATAATATCCTATCGTGTCTTACAGGATCCTTTAACAATAACCCTTTTTGTACCAGACAATTTTAACACTCTATAAACACAGCCAGTCATCAAATATATTAAAAATTTAGATATAACATACGTCGTTAGTGTATTGTTTATGACTGTCGACTGCCTTCCGCAGTAGCTCCGCCTTCTTCTGTTTGCTTACAGAGCTGTCCATCATGGCCTGCGTGAATGCGAGAGATGCGGAAGAACATGATCTGATAGTCTCTGTCCGTCCCAACTGGAACATACGGATGGACGCGGACTCGTACGATCCACATGTTTTTTTGTGATGTCTGAAAATTGTAACAAAACACTGAAACTTCCAACTACACAGAGATCATATTTCTGAACAAACAAAATTAAGATGGAAATCAGTAAACATATTTTATCAGTTAAAGATCAATTTTAAATTGCATAAGATGCAATATCAGTTTGCGAAATTAACTTTCTGACTTCATTGTCCTTTGGGCAACCATTTTATCAAAATTTGATTGCCCGAAAGGAAAAGTGGTTGCGCGAAATGTTACTTTTCAAAACTGAAGGCTTTATTACTCTAATATATATGTAAACAAAGCAAAACATGATGTCTTCACAATGGTTTATTCATTCTTTTGTATACTTGCCAAGGAAAAACAAAATTTCTGTCTCTTTTGGCTTTGTAACGCTTATTTGAATCTTCTTGTTTGGACTCTTTCACTGGTTTACCAGGAATGGCACCCTTCATGTACCGCAACATTGACATTTTGTGACAACCAGAAACGTATTTTACCGACGCATGCTATAAATTAGCATATTCATGTTGTTGTTTTTTTCATTGGATGGAATAATTCACAAACCGTTCATGACCATGGGAAGTCCTTACCTGTAGTATACCAGCTGTATGACGTTCTGTATTAAGCTGTCTGGACTGACTCTGTGACTAAGGGGAAGTCCTTACCTGTAGTATGCCAGCTGTATGGCATTCTGTATAAAGCTGTCCGGACTGACTCTGTGACTAAGGGGAAGTCCATGCGCTGGTGTATACCAGCTGTACTGCATTCTGTATAAAGCTGTCTGGACTGACTGTGTGACCATGGGAAGTCCTTACCTGTAGTATGCCAGCTTTATGGCGTTCTGTATAAAGCTGTCCGGACTGACTCTGTGACCATGGGAAGTCCTTACCTGTAGTATGCCAGCTGTATGGCATTCTGTATAAAGCTGTCTGGACTGACTCTCTGTGACTTGGGGAAGTCTTTTCCAAACTCATTAAACACTAATACTTTCAGGTCAAGGTCATCTATCAATCTGTATAAATAGAAAATAACATATATCCTAGTGACCCAGCTTTTAAAATAACTGAATTCTGACACATGAAAAGTATTGAAACTATCCCTAAATTAAATACTCATGATGTCATTAAGTGAGAATAATAGGTACAAATTTATTTTGATTACCAAAAATTCTAATACGACCTGCGCAGTCTTTCATATACACTAATAAGAGAGACAGCTGTATGTTATTCTACGATAAAGTACAGCTGTTCCATTAATTCCCCGCGTATACATCATCCGTTGAAAGTACCACGTTACATGACGTCATTTGGTAAATATACATCACAAAGACAAACTCATCAGTAATTTTAATGAAATGTTAATTACAACAAACTTGCCATGCTCCCAAACCTTGCCCCCACCCCCACCATTTTGATTAACATTTGTTTCAAGTTTTAAGAAATTCCTTTCAATACTTTCATAAGATATTGCCCAGACAAGACAAGTTTTTTGACTCATTTGACCTTTGACATCCAAGTATGACCTTGACCTTTGAGGTATAGGCCTGATTTTTGGGAGTGACACACTCATTGTGATTTACGTTTGTTTGAAGTTTCAATAAAATTTCCTTCCATACTTTTAGTTATGGCTAAGACAGGATTTTGGCTCATTTGACCTTTGACCTCCAAGTATGATCTTGACCTCCAAGTATGATCTTGACCTCCAAGTATGATCTTGAACTTGTACAGATCTAATTCTTACGCAGGACATGCCTTCTCAGTTTGATCAACATTTGTGTTAAGTTCCATGAAATTCCAGTTAGTACTTTCAAGGTTATGGCCGAGACTTATTTGACCTTTGACCTCTAAGTATGACCTTGACAGCCTTGTACAGCCTTGATTCTTGCACACGACACACTTTCTCCATGCGATAAACATTTGCGTGAAGTTTTATGTAATCCCACTGTCTATCCACTCCTCTCTCTGTCTAAAACAATTGTGTCTTAGCCCTGTCTAAAACAACTGTGTCTTAGCCATAATTTTATAAATACTGAAGGGAATTACATGAAACTTCAAAAAAATGTTAATCAAAATGAGAAAGTGTGTCACATGCAAGCAGGGTCGTACATCAAAGGTCAAGGGTCAAATGAGTAAAGTACTGAAAGGAGCCACCTTCTAACTATTGTTTGGGCCGCTTGTTTCAGCCAAAGGTTTTTTGGACTTTTCAGACAAAATTCATCTAGTACCTAAATAAGTTGTATATCCGTGAAACACACATTTTTAGTGGTAAATAAAAATACCTTACTTTTCAAAATCGGTTCAAAAATAAAAAGTTCACATGCAAAAGTTGTTTTCGATAGGGCCTTTTCAATGCAAAATTCTGCTGCGTCAAAAATTTGAAAAATATGTTTTTTTAGAATTTCTATCCAAAAATGATTTTAATGTGCTGAATAAATATAAATGAAAACACTCTGAAAGTTTTATAGCAAAATGTTACAGCTAACTAAAGTTATTTGAGATTATTTGATTTTCTGCTGTCCCATCAACAAGAAATGTAGCTGGGAAAAGCCCCACCAAAATGTAAAGTATTTATTTCTCTCAACTGATTTTCAAAACAAAGGCAATTTTACTTACCACTAAAAATGCAAGTTCCAGTGATATATAATTTATGAACCCATTATAAAAATTGCTCAAGTTAATGCTGAAAAACCTTTGGCTGAAACAAGCGCCCCAAACACTAGACACATTTTTTAATAGCAGGATCGGTATTGTGCGCATACTTTAAACAATGTAGCAATTCCTACAAAAAAAACTTTTTTGTGGCATTTGTCACTTACTCGCAACATTTCCTGTTATTTCATTTTTATAACAAAATTAAACATTCATACAAAATACATGTATAAACTGGACTAGAATGGAATAAATTATTTCTTATATATGCTTTTCTGTTCACACTTATTTGGTCCAATTTGAATCAATAAGTGGGACGAGTTTTAAATTGCTTTATACCAAAACATACTAAAACGTTATGGCATCTTCTCAGGGAATATAGCGACACAGCCAAACAAGCTCTGTTATTGACAGTTCTGAAAATCTTGGAAAATGGTGAAAGAATTACCAAAATCGGATGATAAACAAAAAAGATATGACCATAGAAAGGTTGTTCTAAAACGAATATGGGAGCCGCCATTTTTAGAACTATGACGTCATAGTTCCATATTACCATATATGGAATATTGATAAATATCATTTAAAACGAAGAAAATCACTGCAAATGAATGATTTTTTTATTGGTCATATAAAGCATTATTACCATTAAGTATTACATATTTTCCAAACAGTTGCGGTAATTTTTTCCCTATAAATCATTAAATTTTCATATTTATAAATATTCCATATATGGTCATTTAGAACCGTGATGTCACAGCTCTCAAAATGGCCACTTCCATATCCGTTTTAACAGAAACATCAAATGATCATATCTTCTTTGTTCATCATCCGATTTTGATAATTCTTTCACCCTTATTCAAGTATTTCAGAACTCTCAATAATAAAGATGGTTTGGTTGTGTTGCTACATTCCCTTTAAAGCAACTCATCACCATATCACAATCGCACGATAATCAAATTGATCCCTATTTGCCAGCTATGCTACACGGCAACACAAGACACAGATGCTCTCCGAAACTTACCTGTCAGCATTAGCTTTGGCAGCTTCCAGTTTTTCGGAGACTTCTGGTGTGAGATTAAACTTCAATTTGATTGGTTTCTGTACATCTTCAGCTGTTTGACAGTCCTTATCGCTTTTACTATAACGAAAAATATATATATTTTTTTTTTAAAGGGACACTTGACAATCTTGAAGCATTTATCAAGAACTGAAATTAGCACCTCAATTTATTATTCTAGGTTGCAGAAAACTAAATACTTTCCCATAGGATACACAGGGGTCCGGCTCATGTGCTTTGTCGTTAAATACCAGTTGAAATCAAACATGAGTTGGGAAGACATCTGAGTCCAGCAGCCATATCATAGAATAGAACATTATACAAGGGTAATCACTAGTCATTCTCACTAAGTTCAGTCTCTGCTAAATATTGTTTTAATTAAAAGAGCAAATCCTTTAACTCTTAATGCCTCCTATACGCAAGTGTTCAAGGTGTCCAACATTGGTATATATTTTAATATGGCTCAATACAGTACCGAGAAATCGACATCGAAACGTTGAACAAGAGGTCAATGACCTTGAAGCTCTACTGATTGATTTTGATTTCAGGAAGTAGTCGCTACAAACTTGTTTTTTGAAAATCTATTTTTAGCCGTGGCGGCCACCTTGAATTTCCGGCCGACCTGAAATTTTGCTAGGATCAATAAGACATCAAGAGCAACATTCCTGTGAAGTTTCATGAAAATCTGTCAAGTAGTTTCAGAGGAGTAGTCGCTACAAGTTTTCATTATATAACTCTATGTAAACAAAGATGGCCACTGACAGCCATGTTTAACATTGAATCAAAATAATGTTCGTCTCGGATAACCATCATGTCATACTGATCATTTTAGAAAAAGTCCCATATCAATATCTTTTATAGTTTTCAAGAAGTAGTCGCTACGAACTTATATTTTAAAAATCTATTTTTAGCCGTGGCGGCCATCTTGAATTTCCGGCCGACCTGAAATTTTGCTAAGATCAATTAGACATCAGGAGCAACATTCGTGTGAAGTTTCATGAAAATCCGTCAAGTAGTTTCAGAGGAGTAGTCGCTACAAGTTTTCATGATATAACTCTATGTAAACAAAGATGGCCACTGGCAGCCATGTTTAACGTCGAATCAAAATAATGTTCGACTCGAATAACCATCATGTCATGCCGATCATTTTAGAAAAAGACCCATATCAATATCACTTATAGTTTTCAAGAAGTAGTCGCTACAAACTTTTTTTTTTTAAATCTATTTTTAGCTGTGGTGGCCATCTTGAATTTCTGGCCGATCTGAAATTTTGCTAAGATCAATTAGACATCAAGAGCAACATTCCTGTGAAGTTTCATGAAAATCCGTCAAGTAGTTTCAGTGGAGTAGTCGCTACAAGTTTTCATTATATAACTCTATGTAAACAAAGATGGCCGCTGACAGCCATGTTTAACATCGAATCAAAACGATTTTTGACAAGGACCAACATCATGTCATGCTGATCATTTTAGAAAAAGTCCCATATCAATATCACTTATAGTTTTCAAGAAGTAGTCGCTACAAACTTGTATTTTGAAAATCTATTTTTAGCCATGGCGGCCATCTTGAAATTCTGGCCGACCTGACATTTTGCTAGGATCAATTAGACATCAAGAGCAACATTCGTGTGAAGTTTCATGAAAATCCGTCAAGTAGTTCAGAGGAGTAGTCGCTACAAGTTTTCATTATATAACTCTATGTAAACAAAGATGGCCACTGGCAGCCATGTTTAACGTCGAATCAAAATAATGTTCAACTCGGATTACCACCATGTCATGCTAATCATTTTAGAAAAAGTTCCAATATCTTTTATAGTTTTCAAGAAGTAGTCGCTACAAACTTATTTTTTAAAAATCTATTTTTAGCCGTGGCGGCTTCTTGAATTTCCGGCCGACCTGAAATTTTTCTTGGATCAATTAGACATCAAGAGCAACATTCCTGTGAAGTTTCATGAAAATCCGTCAAGTAGTTTCAGAGGAGTAGTCGCTACAAGTTTTCATTATATAACTCTATGTAAACAAAGATGGCCGCTGGCAGCCATGTTTAACGTCGAATCAAAACGATTTTCGACAAGGATCAACATCATGTCATGCTGATCATTTTAGAAAAAGTCCCATATCAATATCCCTTAGAGTTTTCAAGAAGTAGTCGCTACAAACTTGTTTTTTAAAAACCTATTTTTAGATTTGGCGGCCATCTTGGATTTCACATCTACATGAATTTTTGCTAGGATCAACTAGACTTCATGGGCAACATTTCTGTAAAGTTTCATGAAAATCCATTCAGTAGTTTCAGAGGAGTAGTCGCTACAATAAAAAGTTTACGGACAGACAGACGGACGGCCGGACAGACGGACGGACAACGGACGCCGCACCATGGCATAAGCTCTGCTGATCTCTGATCAGTAGAGCTAAAAACTGGTCCAAATTTTTACTCGAAAGACCCCGTGCCTAAACACGGTCACTCTGTAAACAACAACACTAACACTATAATGTTCTATTCTATGATATGGCTGCTGGACTCAGATGTCTTCCCAACTGATGTAGGACACTTTTGTTTGATTTCAACTGGTATTTAGCGACAAAGCACATGAGCCGGACCCCTGTGATAGGATATACATCACTGTGAACACCAACAAACATAGTTTTTAATGTTTATATTGACAAAACAACAGTTTATTGCATACGCATTTATAAGCTCCATTTACTTTCAGTTTAACACTAATTGTAAGACACAACTAATTGTAATACAGGTTGCATTACGTGCAATTCTGAGGATTCAGATGAAAACTTACATGAACTCTATACAGTGATCCATGAGATGTATGACTGGTGGGCCCTCCGCAGTTGTATGTTCATAGTTCAGACCACTGAACCCATTGGCACCCACAATAAACTGTGCAACAAAAAGTTACAAACTCATCAACCTATAATATCATTTCAATCACAGTTGAACAACCAATTACGACAAAATATGCATACAAAAAAAAGTTTGTTTCAAGACAAAGAAATCTTTTAAATAAAAATAGGTATTAATACCTAATGTCCATATTGCTTATATACTATATAATACATTTTATCTCCATATTACAATATACATGTACCAAAACTAGAACTATCTATGAATATGATGAATACCCCCACTTTTTGATCAGTTGTTATGTGTACATGAAGTTTGGGAACAACCCATTCAAAACTGTTTAAGGAAGGCAAGTAATAAAAATGTGTAACGGGACTCGATGCTACTGGACAAAAATGTGTTATGTGACGGTATGCGACGTGATGTTACGGACAGCGTGATTCCTATATAGCTCTCACTTCACTTTGTGAAAGCGTGGATATAATAAAGACACCTAAGATGAGCACTACCCCAAAAATCCTGACTTTTTTTTTTTTGATCTGACAGCTGTATAGATTAACCTCTTTCATAATTGTATATAAAAATCGCTAAAAAGGGTTTGAACACGTCAGAGAAGGCTCGGAATAACTGTGCACCACCACCTGTTTCCCCCAGTGTGCAGCAGACCTACACCTGTGTAGCATCTCACTCACCTGCATAACATCTCACTCACCTGCATAGTTTTGTCAAACCACCTGTTTCCCCAAGTGTGTGGCTGACCCACACCGGTATAACATCTCACTCACCTGTAGAGTTTTGTCGAACCACCTGTTTCCTCCGAGTGTGTGGCTGACCCACGCCCTTGTAACATCTCACCTGTATAGTTACGCCAGTATAACATCTCACTCACCTGTATAGTTTTGTCAAATCACCTGTTTCCCCGAGTATGTGGCTGACCCATGCCCTTGTAACATCTCACTCACCTGTATAGTTTTGTCAAATCACCTGTTTCCCCGAGAATGTGGCTGACCCACGCCGGTATAACATCTCTCACTTGTATAGTTTTGTCAAATCACCCGTTTCCCCGAGTGTGTGGCTGACCCACTCCCTTGTAACATCTCACCTGTATAGTTTTGTTGAACTATCTGTTTCCCACCCCACTCCCGAGAGTGTGGCTGACCCACGCCAGTATAACATTGAACTCACCTGTATAGTTTTGTCAAACCACCTGTTTCCCCCGAGAATGTGGCTGACCCACGCCGGTATACCATCTCACTCACCTGTATAGTTTTGTCGAACCACCTGTTTCCCGAGTGTGCGGCTGACCCACGCCCGTGTAACATCTGGTGTCCGCTGGAGGTGCGTAGATCTGCCTGGTCCGTGTTATTGCCATCCAGACACAAAACCAGGATACTTTTTTGTATGGAATCTAGTGATGACTTGTTGGTCTTATCTGTCAGAGAGAGAAAAAAAGTTGGAGGTCAGGAAAGGTTTAGTCAACTTTTCTTTTATTCAATGCGTGGTGGTATACACGAAAAAAACATTTTTTTGTTTTTATTATTTTATTTTTTCAACTTTTCGACCTCAGAGAATGGGTGCGCATAAAACACGAGTGCCCTATAGGTCTCACTACAGAATTACCTCCCTTGGGCAGGACGGTAGGAAGATTCCTACACCGTAAAAAACTAGGGCTGTGTTAATCGGTTTGCTCTGAACTTGGAAATGTGCAATCATTCTCTTATTTCTGTTTTCAGGTGACAAGATTGGAACATGTTCATGACTTCTGCCAAGTTTGGATGCCACTGGGTGATTTTCGAGGAAGATATGATAATTTGAAAATGGGTAGGAATACAGTTGAATTATCAGTGAAATGGATCTAGTTTTGAGGGGTACTGAAAAAGACTGGAATTTAAAAAAATTTAATCTGGTGAACATTTGATTTTTTGTGGATATTCTGAGCTTCAGAGGAAGGTTTGCAGATTGAGGGGAGATTTAAAGACCAATGGACAGTTTAAAGTATGTTCGCAGTGGTCCGCACGTGACCATTTCTACATATATTATATAGTGTTGAATAATTCACTAGTGAGACGTTAAACAACCCTCATCTGGATTAGGGAAAAGCTTGACAGACAGCGCCTATTGTTACTAGATTGGATTTTTTAAAGTGAAATCTTGATTTTAGAGTGAAACAGTGTATTTCTTAGGCATAATATGGATTTTGATAAGTATTTGATGCTTTTGCAGTGTAAAATAGACTACTTTGCTTCTAGTCGGACCCCGTGCATGCTTTATAACCGTCATTTGGGACTTAATAGACGATTCTGTGGTCAGAAAGTGTCAGAATATGGGAGACAGTCGATTGTTTTGGCTGGGAGACATACTCAGATGAACATGTTAGCACACAGAGTGATGTATATGTGTGTGATGTGTGTTTCTAGTATTCCTAGGGGAATGGACGTGTCTCATCTTTGCCACAACAGTTTATGTTTACGATTTGACCATCTCAGCTTGGAGCCTCATAGCGTCAACATGGAAAGACAAAGATGCCTTCACATGATACCAAGACTGTGTTTAGGACATACAGAGTATCCTGATTGCATGCTTCATGTGAGTAGATTTTTTATATTATCCTATTGTAATGGTTTCATGTCAAATTGTTACCCCACCCACTTTTCATATAGCAAAATGTGTGGTCATTGTTTACTTGTCGAGAAGGTCAGTTGAGTATGTTTTATGTTGTCGTTGGTCATCGTATACTTTAAATTTGTTCACTTTGTTGATAAATCTGGCTGTTTTATAAGTTTGTAACATTTGTCGATGTTTGTCGTACGTATTTTTGTCCTGAATTTTCTTAAGTGACCGTAAGACTTTTGTGTTTTGGGGAAATGACCCTCCAACAGCCTTAACTTTTTCTATTGCTGAATTTGCCCGTCCGTCATTTAACCGTGCTGCGGCACTTAATTTTCTGCCTTTAGCATTACGTCGAAAGGTTACGTCTTTCGGGTTTGAGGCATTTATACCGCGGTGTAACGCCTCTAGCTTATTTGTGTCAGCACCTTTACATGTCTTGGTCACAGCGTCTTTTCCCAGTCGAACATTTAAACAGTCGATAAGTTTATTTTTGTCGTCTCCCTGAATCTTTAAAGGTTTACATGATGTTGGCATAAAATGTTTTCTCCATGTTGAGATTGGTGGATTACCCCCACACGCCATGGAATATTTTCTACATGTTTTCCCACATTTATCCTGGTAGCAGTCTATTATAGCCATCTTCAAATTTTCACATTTTTGTTGTAAACAGGGAATATTTGTGTCGCCTATACTCTGCTGTACATTTTGAAACTCAGTTAGTACACGGTGAGATACGTCCTTTGCAAAGCGTTTCTGAATGTATGCTCGGTCCCGTTTGGTATGTCCAGGAAACATCTTTTGCGAAAACTCAGTCCTCTTAATTTTATTTTTCATTGTTTTAGTCAGATGTACAACATCCGCCATTCTTGACATTGGTTTGCCCGTGATAGCAAGTTGAGCAGCACGAGCGCCTTTGAATGCTTTGCTGTCCCCGTCTGTTGTCATGTTGTCAATAGTGATCGGCGTGTCACTCTTCAATATCGATTCCATCGCTAATCTGGCCTCTCTATGTTCGTCACCTGTAAACGAAGTATGAAATTTGTATCGACTTGACGGTTATTGTTGCATTAGTCAATAATCTTTTTTATTATTTATTTCTTTTTTTCATTACTTATTTATTTTTCTTATTTACTTACTTACTTACTTACTTACTTACTTACTTACTTACTTACTTACTTACTTACTTATTTACTTATTTACTTATTTACTTATTTACTTATTTACTTATTTACTTGCTTACTTGCTTACTTGCTTACTTACTTACTTACTTACTTACTTACCTACCTTATCTTATCTTATCTTATCTTATCTTATCTTCTTATCTTATCTTATCTTATCTTATCTTATCTTATCTTAAATGTTTAACGACTTGACGGCGGTTTTTGTGGATTAGTCAATAATGTTTTTTATTATTATTATTTCTTTCTTTTTGTCATTAGTTATTTATTTACTAACTAACTAACTAACTAACTAACTAACTAACTAGCTTATCTATCTATCTATCTATCTATCTATCTATCTATCTATCTATCTATCTATCTATCTATCTATCTATCTATCTATCTATCTATCTATCTATCTATCTATCTTATCTTTGTTGTGATTGTGATTGTGATGTGGTGTGATGTGGTGTGATGTGTTGTGGTTGTTGTGTTGTTGTGTTGTGTTTTGTGATTGTGATGTGGTGTGGTTGTTGTGTTGTGTTGTGTTGTGTTGTGTTGTGTTGTGTTGTGTTGTTGTGTTGTGTTGTGTTGTGTTGTGTTGTGTTGTGTTGTGTTGTGTTTTGTTGTGTTGTGTTGTGTTGTGTTGTGTTGTGTTGTGTTGTGTTGTGTTGTGTTGTGTTGTGTTGTGTTGTGTTGTGTTGTGTTGTGTTGTGTTAATTAAATAATGTTTAATTAATAGTTATGAAACTTACCTATTTGGTCGGTATCCTGAAGATTTTTGCTGCATCCAGACCTCGCATTACATGCGCTGTGGTCCGAGTGGGAACAAAGTTTACTGCCAATGTGCATGCCAATCACTTTCTTTAGATTTGTCTGCATCTCTATGATGGTAGTGCTGACTTGAGTGGCTGGCTGCATTGGAGTTGTCTCCCCTGCTGACTTCAGACTGTTGTTATATTGGGAGTCTACCCCACCCGGAATTGAGGCGTCTTTTTCAAACCCACACGCGACGTTGTTTTCTCGGACTTGCTGTCTTGCACGGTTGAAACTAGCATGTGCCACCTCCGAAACTTTGTCAGCAGCAATGTTGCTATGGCTTTGCATAGATGAGTAAGATGGTGGTGGAATTTTCAGGCATGTCATCAAGTACCGAAAGTCATTTGGGCCAGATTTTGTGTCCATTAACCCCACTGCCACTGACAGATTTATGTCGGCAACTTTTGGTCCTGGTCGATTGGTGTTCACCGTTTCATAAAGCTTATGTTCTTTGCCAACGAACCCACATTTAAGACATTTCAGTCTCTCGCACCACCCTAACCCCATCTGTTTATCAAACTTCAAGTCAAAGTTTAATTTCCCTTGACAGGTGCCATCCCAGGATCTGTGATCAGAGAATGTTTCAAAGAACATGTCAGCAGTCTTCCCAAGGTGAAAGATACGGTATGTACGCAGTTCATTCTTATCACTTTCAGCTTTAGCACTATCCATAAGTGCTTGCTCTATAGGCGTTTTGGCAGCCTTGCTTGGTCTCAAGGTCATTGTTGCTGGAATCTTCTTGTCTACAGCTCCACACAGTAGCACATTTGATTTTTTATCCTGAATTAGGAGACTATCATACACGTCTTTAGTCAGTCTCTTAATGGTCACTGTCCGCTTGTCATCAGACCACCTGCCTGAAAGTGGTTTAAATCTATTTTGGTCGACTCCCTTCTTAAAGTGTGATATTTTATGTTTCATTATTGCAAGTACACTCCTTTTTATAAATAGTAAACTTGCTTCCTAGCTAGCTCTGTTCTGTAATAATCTCTTTTCAAGTTATGCCCCTTCAAAGACAAACTCCATTTACTCCCTGAATAACATAACAAATGATGACATCATGAAGATGACGTCATGAAAATAACGTTACGTTTTGGCGTAAAAATCTAACCATATTAGGTTAGGAAGGTTTAGGATTTCATCAATCCAGCTTAGCCATCCACTACAATTACAAGTAAGCTTATCTACCAACAATGAAGTTTCTTTGGAAGCAGAAATGATAAGTCAAAGATGATGTACTGTTCGAATAATAAAGCATTTATTCAAGAAACCAATAAATTGCCATATAAGGGCATGCATTTTGACACTTGAATTGGGTAATATTACATACACAGTAAATTTAATACAATGATAAGATAAAGCAATCATATAACACCAAAACTTAAAAGTTTCAAACATTTTCTTTAACAAGTATAGAAGATATTCAAGCTTAGCGGTTGATATGTCGTGGCAGTTCTGTGCATTTTCAAGTCGTCCGAAACTGACTTGAAGCAAATGTGACCGGCTTCATGTTTTATGCCATTTTGTTAAAAATAGTCCGCGGATAACACCAAGTAACGTCATTTTATGTTCGTCAATATTGTTACTTTGTTTGATAAAGTTTTGAGTCTTATGTCAAAAAAATAATTCAGTTAAAGGTCTCACTACAGAATTACCTCCCTTGGGCAGGACGGTAGGAAGATTCCTACACCGTAAAAAACTAGGGCTGTGTTAATCGGTTTGCTCTGAACTTGGAAATGTGCAATCATTCTCTTATTTCTGTTTTCAGGTGACAAGATTGGAACATGTTCATGACTTCTGCCAAGTTTGGATGCCACTGGGTGATTTTCGAGGAAGATATGATAATTTGAAAATGGGTAGGAATACAGTTGAATTATCAGTGAAATGGATCTAGTTTTGAGGGGTACTGAAAAAGACTGGAATTTAAAAAAATTTAATCTGGTGAACATTTGATTTTTTGTGGATATTCTGAGCTTCAGAGGAAGGTTTGCAGATTGAGGGGAGATTTAAAGACCAATGGACAGTTTAAAGTATGTTCGCAGTGGTCCGCACGTGACCATTTCTACATATATTATATAGTGTTGAATAATTCACTAGTGAGACGTATACATGGTAAAAAGATAGCTGGTTGGTTGAATGGTGTTTTAAGTAACTTTCAGCACATTTTAGACTATATACGGGTTGATTTTTCAGTGGTGAAGGCAGACCACCGACATTTTCCTGGATAGAACCAGTATTGTAAACCTTCCACATCTGTAAGATTCGGCATTTTCTCACAAGTCGAGCTCCCACTGGGATTCGAACTCACAGCAGTGAGAGGCAACAAGATTTTAATGCAGCATCTTTACCATCTCAGCCATTACGTGGTCCGAGCATTAACTTTTATACCCCATGCATCCAACCTCTTCTCCGAGAAGCAAAAACGGGATTGGCTGCGGTATGAAATAAAACCTTAATTTCAGCTTAAAACGTTAGCATATTGTAAAATTAAAACAATAAATAGGTAATATTAAACAGATTATAACATTTTTTTCAGTAAAAGTGTTTTTAAACGTTTTATTGTCAAAATATCCGTTATAAAATCCTGTTAATATAAGCTTCCCCATCGCTTAATGGAATTAAGTTGGGACCGCGTAATGGCATGGATGCTAATAATTATAAATAATACTCATTCAAGAATATTAGTTTTAAATTTTTTAGTGATACACGTTTACCAGACAAAATATCTTCCCAATTTACCAGTACTTAACCACAACCAATTATAAAACACAATCACTGACAACGGTTTACCTTGTATCAATTTCTTGTACACATTAGCCCAGGTGTCCCTATGTTCAACCGTGAAGATCCCAAGTGAGTCCCCTTTGGTGGCCCCGCTGTTCACAACCTCCATAAACTGCTGCTTGAGCTGGGGGGTCGTAAGGGGTCGACCATCCTGACCGTATACTGGCACTTCAAATACCTGGGGAGAGATTCACGAACAGTTAGGTGTGTCTTTTCATTGTTTAGTTTTTTATAGATTATAATATTAATTAACTCTTAACCTGCTAAGGGTGACTACAATAGCCATTGCATCCAGTGTAAACCCAGATCAGCCTGCGAGTAACTCACAGGCTGATCAGTGTTTACACTTTCTGGTTGCGTATCAGTCATTTAACCAAAACACCCCTTTGTATCATAAATGGAACGGTCCAAATTCAAAGAAAGAACAGTCCATTATATATTCATAGCAGGTGAAGGGTTAAGAAGAACATTAAAGACCTGCTTTTAACTGATTAAACTGCTGAAAAAACAATGAATTGTAGTACTACACACATGCTCATGTATTATTCCAATTAAAGGTTCCCTCCCATACAGGAGTTTAAAGAGACACACGGCAATCTTGAAGTATTTGAAATGGGTGTCTCGATTTATATATGCAGTATCATTTTTACTTTTACCCTGGTGACATTTAAATAAATCAAATTTTAAGTATTCATTATTTCGTATTATTATACTACAAGTTTTAATATATTATTGGTTTAATAATATCAAACATTAATAATATGCAAAAACAAATGGCTTAATACAACACTTATAATTAACATTAATGATTGAACAAATGCAATTTATGTAGAAAAACTAACGGCACGCCGCTAAAAAATCAAGATTGCCATCTGTCCCTTTAATGAACATTTTACTGTCCAAAATAGCAAGAATTAAAAAAAAAAAGTTGAGACTTCTTTACATAAGATGACATGTAATATGTAACAAAAAAAAAAGTAGTTCTCAAGCAGAAAAAGAATAAGATTCACTATCAAGAACTAAATTCCATTAAAACATACCCAGGACCCCAGGAAGGCAATTTGATAAACATCTGGTTGGAACCTATTTTCCAAAATTTGGTTCTTCAAACTCAATGATGCATCTATGGGTGGGTGTTCAGTTTCAAAAGTGCCTTCCTGGAGTCCCTTGTATGTTTTAATGGAATATCCCTAATGCAGACAGTGGAAATGAATTGGGGTTTTAAGGCGCACCAACACATGAAAGGTTATATGGCGCCTAACAGGAATGAACATGCCAGGCTCATCCTCCATGTACATCGAGATAAAATATGGAGAACTGGCCTAAAACCTTCTCACCCTGAACTGCAGAGTTGCTGCCAATTCTATTGTAGACACTCCATTTATGCTGGAGCCACATTATTGTTTTTCTGAACAATGCAGGGGTCATGATGAAGACCTTTAATGAGCATGAACAAAAAACGATAAAATGAACATGAATTTGGGGGGGGTTCTACCCCTCTGCCTTCCCCTCCAACAGGATCTGCCGTGGCCCTATTCTTTGCCAAGTAACCAAACGGCACCCCCGGAAACACACCGGACAGTGGAAAGTATGCATTAGTTTCATTGATATAATTGGTATTATAACTCACAACAAGAGGCCCAAGAGGGTCTGTGGACGCTCTACTGGCTAATATGGCTCTTATGACATCAATGAAGCGAGTGACTATCGTCTTAAAGAGGCAAAATATAGCATTTTTAACTATATCAAGAGCCATAACTCCACCATTACTGTCCGATCTGTCTGGTTTTAGTTGGCCAGTAGAGATAATAAAAAAATAAAAAAAATAAAAATTAAAAAAAATAAAAATTTTAAAAAAAAAATAAAATTTTTTTTTAAAAAAAATAAAATATTTAAAAAAAATTAAAAAAATAAAAAAAAATATATAAAAAAAAATAAAGAAATTAAAACAAACATTGATGTAAAACTGTGACCCCCGGCAAAATATTAAACCTCTGGCTCTTGCAGTTTCAGAGAAGATTTTTTAAGTTTCTGATCTGTCTGGTTTTCCAAGTTGGCCAGTAGAGATAATAAAAAAATAAAAAATAAAAAAATAAAAAAATATAAAAAAAAAAAAAAAAAATTAAAAATTAAAAAAAAAAAAAAATAAAAAAAAATAAAAAAAAAAAAAAAAATAAATAAATAAAAAATATATATAAAAAAAAATAAAGAAATTAAAACAAGCATTGATGTAAAACTGTGACCCCCGGCAAAATATTAAACCTCTGGCTCTTGCAGTTTCAGAGAAGATTTTTTAAGTTTTTCCCTATACATGTCCATATAAAACATGTGACCATTAGGGCGGGGCCAAATGTGACCCTAGGGTCACCATTTGAACAAACTTGGTAAAGGACCATAAGCTTATATGTAGTTTCCGAGAAGAAGATTTTTAAAAAAAAAAAACCTATATAATAAGTCTATGTAAAACTGTGACCCCCGGGGCGGGGACAAATTTGACCCCAGGGTCACCATTTGAACAAACTTAGTAGAGGACCATACATGTAATACATGGGAGCTCTGTGCCTTGTGGTTTCAGAGAAGAAGATTTTTTAAAGTTTTTTCCTATATGTCTATATGAAAAACATGCAAAACCTCAATATACAAACTTTGGACCCCCGGGGCACGGCCTTTTTTGACCCGAGGACTTTATTTGAACAAACTTGATAGTCTAGGCATTGGCAATCATTTTAAAAGAAAAACTGTTGAAATCTGTCCAGCGGTTCTAGAGAAGATTTTTTAAGGTTTCGACCATATATGGTAATGGCAGCCATCTTGGATGTAGCGCTGACCTAATTTTAACAAATCTAAAAAGCATTCATCTAAGGATCATCCATGTGAAGTTTGATCAAAATTAGCCAAGTGGTTTCTGAGAAGAAGTCGTTTGAAGAAAAGTTAACGGACGACGCACGGACGGACGGACGGACGATGAACGACGGAAGACGGACAACACACCATCCCATAAGCTCTGCTGGCCCTTGGCCAGTAGAGCTAAAAACTACGTACATTGTTGTTGTACATGACTGTTATATGTCGAGGTGCGCCTGGTTTATCTGGTGGGAAGCAGTTCCAGTCATCACGCTTTATTCCCGGCACACGGCACGCCGATAAGATTTGGAAATACTGCACCATACACAGAGGGTTCTTACCCAGATGCTCTACCGGTAGAGTCTGACTGGAACAGTAAATAGCATACAATGTGCATGGCTTGGAAAAGGTGGCGGTGCTGCATCTCTGCGATCAGAATATTGTCTTCCCGGGTATTAAACATCTTGTACAATTTTACATAGCAATCTACATGTTGAAGTACACACAGATAGTACACAGTGTACGTGTTCGTATTTATTACATATAATACGTCTGGGGCTCCCGCTTAAAGACTGCTTAGATTTAGTGTGTACCTGGGATACTCTGTACACATTATATATAGATACAACATTAAAGAGTGCATAGTAATTGTAGTGTCCATTAATATTATACTTAATATAATATTAATGGACACTACATTGTCTATATACAGAATTGGTTCTACCCAGGAAAAGTGAGTGGTCTGCCTACACCATGAAAAAATCGACCGTCATATATAACCTAAAACGTGCTGGGAATGACGTAAAACACAATTTAACAACAACAGCTATATACACATGGGTTTATATTTGTAGTAGTAAAAGTTCAAATAAAAGGTGCATACACTGTTACCTTTAGTTAAACAAGCGGCCCAAGAGAGCCTGTGGACGATCTACTGGCTAACATGGCTCTTATAACATCAATGAAGCGAGCGACTGCCATTTACGTTTTTCTGAAAGTTTCGGGCAAAAAACAGCTTTTTAGCTAAATGAAGGGCCATAACTAAAGAATCTGGTAAAGTTTGGTAAAGATCAGATGAAAAATGAAGGCCCTACCGTATTAACGAGGCAAAATATAGCATTTTGAACTAAATCAAGGGTCATAATTCCGCTGTTACTGGTCCGATATGAATGGTTTTCGAACTTGTCCGATCTTTCAATGACATTAACAATCTGATAAAGTTTGGTAAAGATCGGATGAACAATGAAGCCCCTATCGTCTTAATGAGGCAAAATATAGCATTTTTAACTAAATCAAAGGCCATAACTCCGCTGTTACTGGGCCGATATGATCCCATATGAATGGTTTTCGAACTTGTCCGAGCTTTCATTGATATTAACAATCTGATCAAGTTTGGTAAAGATCGGATGAACAATGAAGCCCCTATCGACTTAACGAGGCAAAATATAGCATTTTCAACTAAATCAAGGGCCATAACTCCGCTGTTACTAGTTTTCGAACTTGTCCGAGCTTTCATTGATATTAACAATCTAATCAAGTTTGGTAAAGATCGGATGAACAATGAAGCCCCTATCGACTTAACGAGGCAAAATATAGCATTTTCAACTAAATCAAGGGCCATAACTCCGCTGTTACTAGTCCGATATGGCTGGTTTTCGAACTTGTTTAAGCTTTTAACGACATTAACAATCTGATAAAGTTTGGTAAAGATCGGATGAACAATGAAGCCCCTATCGTCTTAACGAGGCAAAATATAGCATTTTTAACTAAATCAAGGGCCACAACTCCGCTGTTACTAGTCCGATATGGCTGGTTTTCGAACTTGTCCGAGCTTTCATTGATATTAACAATGTGGTAAAGTTTGGTAAAGATAGGATCAAAAATGAAGGCCCTATCGTCTTAACGAGGCAAAATATAGCATTTTTAACTAAATCAAGGACCATAACTCCGCTGTTACTGCTCCGATCTGGCTGGTTTTCGAACTTTTTTGAGCTTTCATTGATATTAACGATATGGTAAATTTTGGTAAAGATAGGATGAAAAGTGAAGACCGTATCGTCTTAACGAGGCAAAATATAGCATTTTTAACAAAATCAAGGGCCATAACTCCGCTGTTACTGGTCCGATATGGCTGGTTTTCAAATTCGTTCGAGCTTTTAATGACATTAACAATCTGATAAAGTTTGGTAAAGATCGGATGAACAATGAAGCCCCTATCGTCTTAACCAGGTAAAATATAGCATTTTTAAATCAAGGGCCATAACTCCGCTGTTACTAGTCCGATATGGCTGGTTTTCGAACTTGTCCGAGCTTTCATTGATATTAGGGGGCACTCCACAGTTTAATGTACATTTCTCAATCATCAAACCCATGACAAGCTCTTAGCTTGAATCCTTGAGCAAAAATAAATCACATCATCATTGTGTCATACATTTCTTAGAAGACAATAAAATTACCCATGTTTCCATACCAAATAAAAGTATCAAAAAGCATTTTCTATACAACTTTAGTCCCATTTCTTTAAGATTACCCCACCCCTTAAAACATGCTAAAAATGCAATTTTAGCAATATTTCAAATGTCAATAAATAAAAATAAAAAAATTTCCTACACATATCAGGGTCATGTCTGCACTCATAATGCTCTTGCATATCAGGAAATGCTAAATTTTACATACCTAGTCCGGCATTTTAAAAAGTTATTCCACGCTGATCTCCTCGTCAGTGAAAATCACCCATTTTAACTACTTTTAGGAAGTTTTTGATTGGTTCACATTTTTCTATTTATAGCCTCCAAAAAACCCAAAGAATGCATATTCCAATACACCAAAATAAACTTAGAAGTAATCAAAACTGAAAAAAACATCAAACATGTGCTTCATAATTATTATAAAGACCATCCATGGACCTAAAAGATGCTTAGTTGATTTCTTTCTGATTTACACCATGGACATTCATGCGAAACTGAGGAGTGCCCCCTTAAGGGAAAGTTGTCTGTTAAAAAAAATTGAAACGCCCCTTTTTCCATTTCGCGAATTTATTCCGGACGTCTTGACATACGTATTATTGCGATTGTCCAAAAATTGGCCTAACAGCACCTTTTTAAGATAACACTGAAATAGCCTTTTTAACAGCTTTTTTGCAAACTTTTTTCTTTCGATCTGTTTTTTTCCATAGCATGGAAAAGGTCTGAAATTTGCAATCAGAAGTCATTTCCGCTCTAAAAAGTTGCCTCCTATAACCCGATTTATATAAAGCCGCTATCTTAGGCGTTTTTTTTTATTTTAACGCGACACGACATAATGACGTCATGTGACATGACGTCACCCCACATGCTATTCTATGTTTAACGTCATTTTACTATGACATCAAAATACCATAGCAACCAGTACTTAAATGGGACATTACCATTAGCAAACTGTACATATATTGAAAGTGTTATGGCAAACCCAAGAATTACACCAATGGTTAGTTTTTAAATGGCAAAAAGCCCACCTCAAACTTAGAAAATCCTACTAAACTTGCATATACCAACCGCAAGACACGCGCGATCTTGAGATATCGCAAGTTAGATATCTCACGATAAGTTGCGATACATCTTGAGAAATTGTAAGATATATCTCTATTTATTTTGTGATATCAATGACTCAAGACACATTGAGATATCTGAAGATAATTATCTCAAAACTACTTAAGATATCTCAAGACAGTTATCTCAAGATAACTTGAGATATCTTGAGATATCTTGAGATTAATTGAGATATCTCAATACAAATATCTCAATATAAATTGAGATATCTCAAGATAAAATGTGATATCTCAACATGGAGTATCTCAAGATATATTAGACATATATCGAGATATCTCAAGATACGGTGCAATCGCGGAGTATTACAATATACATATTTTGCCGAGGTGTTCATAATCTGGGTTTTGTAGCAATGCGGGTTTGCCTTATCGACAAATTACATTCTAACCGAAGTAGTTCTCTTCGCAAACAAACCGAATGGTAACAAACTTTGAAAATATGTGAAATACAGACAAAAAATCCTTCATTTGACTGTTTTAGTTAAAAAAGGTTTGACCCTTAAGGGGGCACTCCACAGTTTAATGTACATTTCTCAATCATCAAACCCATGACAAGCTCTTAGCTTGAATCCTTGAGCAAAAATAAATCACATCATCATTGTGTCATACATTTCTTAGAAGACAATAAAATTACCCATGTTTCCATACCAAATAAAAGTATCAAAAAGCATTTTCTGTACAACTTTAGTCCCATTTCTTTAAGATTACCCCACCCCTTAAAACATGCTAAAAATGCAATTTTAGCAATATTTCAAATGTCAATAAATAAAAATAAAAAAAATTCCTACACATATCAGGGTCATGTCTGCACTCATAATGCTCTTGCATATCAGGAAATGCTAAATTTTACATACCTAGTCCGGCATTTTAAAAAGTTATTCCACGCTGATCTCCTCGTCAGTGAAAATCACCCATTTTAACTACTTTTAGGAAGTTTTTGATTGGTTCACATTTTTCTATTTATAGCCTCCAAAAAACCCAAAGAATGCATATTCCAATACACCAAAATAAACTTAGAAGTAATCAAAACTGAAAAAAACATCAAACATGTGCTTCATAATTATTATAAAGACCATCCATGGACCTAAAAGATGCTTAGTTGATTTCTTTCTGATTTACACCATGGACATTCATGCGAAACTGAGGAGTGCCCCCTTAACAATGTGGTAAAGTTTGGTAAAGATAGGATCAAAAATGAAGGCCCTATCGTCTGAACGAGGCAAAATATAGCAATATAGCATTTTTAACTAAATCAAGGACCATAACTCCGATGTTACTAGTCCGATCTGGCTGGTTTTCGAACTTGTCTGAGCTTTCATTGATATTAACAATGTGGTAAAGTTTGGTAAAGATAGGATGAAAAACGAAGGCCCTATCGTCTTAACGAGGCAAAATATAGCAATATAGCATTTTGAACTAAATCAAGGGCCATAACTCTGCTGTTACTGGTCCAATCTGGCTGGTTTCCGAACTTATCCGAGCTTTCATTGATATTAACAACCTGTTAAAGTTTGGTAAAGATCGGATGAAAAATGAATTGTTGAACGTGTCCAAGTTGTTATTGAAACAAACCTTCAAACTTTGATTATTCTGAAATTCTCAAGGGCAGTAACTCTTTAATGGATGTGTCTATTTTACTCAGTGTTTGCCTTCAGATCAAATGTTGTTAAAATATGAAACTGTAATCACGGTCGCAGTCAAGCCAAATAAACATATCTTAACAGGTCTTAAAACAACAGAAATACGTCAAATGCATCTGTCACATGCCTAATGGTAAGTTGTAAGTAACGTGCGAGATATACTTACTTGTCTATTGTCACTTTGTAGTCTAACATTCCAGCAATTAATCTTGATGCATACCTGAAATGAAGGGGTGTGCATTCTTACAGATCGCCATCGAGTATAGGTGTTTGTATTAAAGAGAATTTAAAGAAACTTACCCGCCAAATAAGGCAAAATAACAAGTTACAAAATCATTCAACAAATCCCTATCCAGATGTTCAGGTCATATAATAATGTATATGTGCCGATAAAAAGTGTAGGGTTTTTCACGGGTTCTTAAAATATCCGCGATTGAATATGCCTAAAACGAATTATGATTTGGTAACTCTTAATTCAAGGCTCCAATTTTGGGGTTAGGCCTGGCTGGTTTTAGCTGTTTATAATGCGTCTACAGAGTTTGAATTCTCAAAATAATTATGCAAGTTATAAGAATTGAATGTTGTTTAACGGCTCATCAACACAGTATAGGTTATTTAGAGCCGCCCCACAGAGAGGGGAAGGATACATAGGAATCTGGGAACCTGCCCTACTCTTATTATCGAATAGATTTCTATTGGTCTTTAACGTGCTTTAACCGATACACGGGACTGCCCGGTTTACATCCCCATCCGACAGACAAGGCTAGGGGAAAGTGTCTCTGCCAGTTATATATATACCTCCTCGTTAGTAGGTTTAGAAACGGTGTATGTATGTTGTAAAATTAAGGATAGCTACTTTAACTAAACAAAGCACTCATTAGAAAATACTTGCAAAGTTTCATTATTGTACACCTAATACTTTGCAAGTTATTAGCCACAAACACTTGTAAAAGGCAAGGTAAAGTTCCATGTTTAACTTTTTCTTAAAGGGGAATAATTCAAACAATATGAACAGAGAGTTACGGGCCTTTGTCGTAGATCTTATACTATGGAAGTTATTAGCCACAATCACCAGTCAGGTAGAAGTTAACGAACCGACAGATGACCAGACATCACAAAGTAATACGTCCCTACTGGCGAATAAAACTGAATATGTACCAGTTGTTATACAAATAGAATGAATATGGTAGCAGAATATTACTACCGTCATCATTTCAAACTAACAAAAACATACGTTAGTTGTCCATCCAGGTCACTGTAATCAGCCTTTGGGAAGAGGACGCCAGGGTTGGAGTTGATGACGCACGGCTCCCGGTAATCCAGGTAAGCAACATTCTTCCACCAGTCTGACAGCTGAAATTTACACAAATCCATTTATGATTTATATTAGTAATTACCCATAATTTAATGTACAATAAAAAAAAGCGAACTTTTGCAACTTAACAAACCTTGGGCTGCCCATTAAAACTTGCTGGTTTTGCTGTTTGACTTAAAGGCTTCCTACGGTGGGAAAATGGCCCTGGAGTTTTATGAGCCTTATAGGTAATATACTTCGAGCAACCTTGACCCTAAAATTAATAAGCTTATTTCAGTCACCAATTGCAGCGTTCTTATGACGTTCTAAGAGCCTAGAATTTGGGAGTTATCGCAAGGAATCCAAGTCCCCACGGACACATAAATGCACAAGGTGATTCCAATATACCCAATCCCAACCCTCAAACAACATTTGGAGGATATAAATACATGGAAGTGGGGGGTTGGGGGTGGGCGGTGGGTGATTTGGCGTGGTGGGGTACTGTTTGATGATTGTGTTTACCCAATTCACATGATGTTTGGCTCGCTCCTCCAGTTTTCCCTGTAATTCTCGTCCGACTCCATTCTGGAATTCTACACAGAGCTGTAGAGGTAAAAGGTAAACCATAATTATACAGGACTGTTTATGGGTATACATGTACAACTAATAATAAAATTTAATACACTGTCAAAATAATACAACTAAAAATAATACCAAAAATTTAAACTGGCATATTGGAGGGCCTCGAGGTAGATTAGCAATGCACAAATTGTGTCACCCGCTTTAAAATAAATAAATCCAAGGGTAGTCAGCCAAGAGAGTTATCGTGTATGCCCCAATTCTTACACCCATCTAAAAGATGAGGGAAATCTCACCTGTTCCGTGTTCCTGTATTCTTCATCCGTCAGCAATGGTCTCGCAGTCTGAAGGTATTTCTCCAGTGTCTGGTTCAGTGGGGCAACTGGAAACTTTGGCAGGGCTGCCTGTATTGAGAACATCCGACCCTTTATCTGCGTGTGTGGCATCTTGTGAATAGTGGCCCTGCAAGCTTGCTGAATCTGAAAATGGAAATTTGACCGGTTGCTCCATGTTAAAGCTTATATATGACTATCTGCAGGGCTGAAGACAAGATATGTTGGTACATCCCCTTTAATGGATGCAAACTAACAGTGGAGGCATCAGTCTGTATCTATGCGCATATGAATTTTTTTGAATATCAGAGCTCCCGATAAGACACATATCTGAGTAATTAAGCATATATATTTTCACCAAAAAACACAAGCAATGTTGAATGTATATGTAAGGGGAAGAGGAAATATGCAATATCTTTTATGGTAATGACTGATACTGCTAATTGTTGTTTTTTTCATGCATACAACACACATTGTGCTGAAAGCTTATCTGGGGCACTGGAATATGACCAGAAAAATATAACCCACAAGGAATTGAACCTGGGACCTCTGGGTTTAGCGGCATTAGGATAAAGTAATAGTGAGTCAGACTTGATAAGGACAGTTTTGCCCTATTTGTTACAGTAATCATGGTAACTGTTTGCACAAACTCCTAACAGGGAACTAATAATAGGCCAAAAAGAAAAATAGGTGAGTTTCCAGGAATTTTCCTAGGCTCAATTTGGGCCGAATGTTCGGCTCCATCCCAATCCAAAATATCCTCATATTTTCCCAAAAAAAGCAAAATATTTTCCAAAAATACAAAGGAAAATATAAAAAAAATTGTCTTATATTAAATGTAGCCCTGTTTTGCAATGTTTTTGTTGCAGACTTGTAGAAGAGCTTGATTTTGAAATTATTTCAAAAAAATTTAGTGCCTTACTTAGAAAATTTCTATAGGTAACTGTAAATCACTGTTAGCCATACAATTTCATGAGCAAAGTGTGATATTAAATTTTTCTTCAGATTATGAGGCCCACCCAATAAAGCATTTGTGACCAGTACACATAATAACACATTAAAGAATGTTGTATATTTAGTGTGTTGTGCTCTGATTTTTGGTCTAAAAACAATTAAGAAATATCAGATAAGTTTTGTATTCAAAAGCTAAATTATGAACATATATTTCTTCATTAAAGTAAATTACATAGTGTTGTAAATCTATTCTTACCCTCAATATAGCAATGCTATTAAAAATAAAAAAATAAGAGCAGGCTTATATACCCGAGTTGATCAGCCATGAAGCATGCTGGCTGTAAATATTCAAGCTTCCCATGCTTTTTCAATGACCAGGTAGCGTTGGGAAATGTGTCCTTAAACCAGAAGACCATTGACAGATGCATTTTACTAATTAGTTCAATAGTTTATCTGTGTTGCATTGTTCACATGAAAGAAAAAGGTTCAACTTCGAACGTATCATATGACATTCCAGATAAAAAAATCATTTGGCTTACCTAAATAGTTTACACTTTTGCTATGTAATTCGGTAATAATTTGCATAGTTATACTGCCAGTGACCAGTGGATTACAGAAAATATAGAATGGTGTTATGTTTCACTTCCATGATGTAAGCTATGTGATAAATCATTTTTCTGAACAAATTGAGAAAGTAAAATAATCTCATTTTGTCGTAAAAAGTTTCAGGGGCGGCCCCTTAAAAACAGGGTCGGTCGGGCAACTGGAAACACATGTTGTAAGGGTATTGTAATTATTGACAAAAGTACGTCCTTTGCAGGTTTTTTATTTTAATATGGAACTAACAGCCTGGAATTATAAAGAAATAACATTATAACTTAATACGAAAAATGTACAAAGTAATTATTCCATCATTCCAGCATATCCAGCAAAATACATCATTTCACAATTACATACAAATTAAACAAGAGGTCAATGACCTTGAAGCTCTACTGATTGATTTTGATTTCAGGAAGTAGTCGCTACAAACTTGTTTTTTGAAAATTTATTTTTAGCCGTGGCAGCCATCTTGAATTTCCGGCCGACCTGAAATTTTGCTAGGATCAATTAGACATCAAGAGCAATATTCCTGTGAAGTTCATGAAAATCCGTCAAGTAGATTCAGAGGAGTAGTCGCTACAAGTTTTCATTATATAATTCTATGTAAACAAAGATGGCCGCTGACAGCCATGTTTAACATTGAATCAAAATGATTTTTGACAAGGACCAACATCATGTAATGCTGATCATTTTACAAAAAGTCCCATATCAATATCACTTATAGTTTTCAAGAAGTAGTCGCTACTAACTTGCATTTTGAAAATATATTTTTAGCCATGGCGGCCATCTTGAATTTCCGGCCGACCTGAAATTTTGCTAGGATCAATAAGACATCAAGAGCAACATTTCTGTGAAGTTTCATGACAATCCGTCAAGTAGTTTCAGAGGAGTAGTCCCTACAAGTTTTCATTATATAACTCTATGTAAACAAAGATGGCCACTGGCAGCCATGTTTAATGTCGAATCAAAATAATGTTCGACTCGGATAACCATCATGTCATGCTGATCATTTTAGAAAAAGTCCCATATCAATATCACTTATACTTTTCACGAAGTAATCGCTACAAACTTGTATTTTGAAAATCTATTTTTAGCCATGGCGGCCATCTTGAATTTCCGGCTGACCTGAAATTTTGCTAGGATCAATTAGTTATCAAGAGCAACATTTCTGTGAAGTTTCATGAAAATCCGTCAAGTAGTTTCAGAGGAGTAGTCGCTACAAGTTTTCATTATATAACTCCATGTAAACAAAGATGGCCACTGGCAGACATGTTTAATGTCGAATCAAAATAATGTTCGACTCGGATAACCATCATGTCATGCTGATCATTTTAGAAAAAGTCCCATATCAATATCACTGATAGTTTTCAAGAAGTAGTCGCTACAAACTTGTATTTTGAAAAATTATTTTTAGCCGTGGCGGCCATCTTGAATTTCCGGCCGACCTGAAATTTTGCTAGGATCAATTAGACATCAAGAGCAACATTCCTGTGAAGTTTCATGAAAATCCGTCAAGTAGTTTCAGAGGAGTAGTCGCTACAAGTTTTCATTATATAACTCTACGTAAACAAAGATGGCCGCTGGCAGCCATGTTTAACGTCAAATCAAAACGATTTTCGACAAGGACCAACATCATGTCATGCTGATCATTTTAGAAAAAGTCCCATATCAATATCACTTATAGTTTTCAAGAAGTATTCGCTACAAACTTGTATTTAAAAAATCTATTTTTAGCTTTGGCGGCCATCTTGGATTTCACATCAACATGAATTTTTGCTAGGATCAACTAGACTTCATGGGCAACATTTCTGTAAAGTTTTATGAATATCCATCCAGTAGTTTCAGAGGAGTAGTCGCTACAAATAAAAGTTAACGGACGGACGGACAGACGGACGGACGGACAGACGGACGACGGACGCCGCACCACGGCATAAGCTCTGCTGATCTCTGATCAGTAGAGCTAAAAACTATACATACCAGGCAATGGCCTCAATTATAATAATTGCTCTGTATGGACAGGCTAGTAACTCTAATTATGGCTAGTATAAACTATCAAACAATAAAATTAATCTTGGAGAGGCAGAACCTACTTCACTGACAGCTGCGACAAAAGTGATATAAGAGAGGGCTTTTAGGCGGGAAACTAATTAAAGAACAAGGGAGTTCAAAGTGCATGCTACCAAACTGGTTAGGTAACCTATTCACATCACACTACATTTATACACATACTATAAATAAACAAACAAGTTCAGTGTCCAGTCTAAACTGTCAAGGTACAAATGCTAAGGTTCAGTGATTACTATAATTACATGGAATGTAGGCACTAAAAAATGGTTCCAAACATTTTTAATCTGAAAACTGAATTGTTAATGAACCTTTTTTAGTAGTGGAGGAAAACCAATAGCTAAAATACATTAGATAATAGTTACATCAGAGTTCAGACTATCTTGAAAGAAATACTTTAAATTTAAATCCAAGTGTAGCAGCTATGACTTGTACTGGGATCTGACTATGAACGAATAAGACATTGGTCAATGACCTTAGTTAAGAATGGTTGTAGAAAAACATAACATTAGGAAAACTCTAGAGACTTCCTAAAAAAACGATTATCTCTTTAAAAAGAAACAGTTCTTCGCCATTTTGCGAAATACAGTTTTCTGAAAAGACAACATCACATACATTAAATACGTTAGACAGACAATAAAAACTACGGTATTTTCTTGATTTGTCAAGAAGGAACTACTGCGATAATGTAACCTGTAAATACGAATACATTATAGCAGTTGCATAAAACTACAGCAGTTGCATAAAAATAAAATTCTGCTTACAGAATTTAATGACAAAAACAGCAGTTGGTTTAGCACCCATCGGAGGTGTTTCTGAGTTCACTTGGTCCAAAATTGGCTTGGACGGAGGACTAGCAGTATTCAGTGCTTCCAACCGAGAATTGTTGGACACGGATGCAGAACTAGTATCTAGATGAAATGATACGGTTTCCTGCCGAGCAAAATTACTCAGATCTGTTTCCTGCAGAAGAGATTTTGATTGGGTGTTGTAGGGCCATCCAACCGCTCAATCTCATTCCTAGTATGATTTTTGCAGAGGAAACGGGTTCCTGCCGAGTAGGACTTGAGACTGAGGCATCTCTTTGCTCCATAACAGGTTGAGTACTGTTCATATAGTCGATTCTGAGGGTAGATATTTTTCTTCAGAAATAGGTGAAACTCGAGGTTGAAAGCTGTTATTCCTCCAACTAGTTGTTGGGGCAGATCTCTGCCTACGTTGGGGCAGAATGTACGTGTAGCTACTTGACGAGGTGTCAGATTCAAAACCAGAGACATAGGATGTAGGTGGTTCCACAGGCTTTCTACGGGTTTTGGGTTGAGACATAACCCTGCGGTCTTGCCTAGGCTGACATGGGACTGGGACAGGAAATGGGGCTATAAACTGCAATAACATATTGCGATGAAGTTTACGCTCTTTGCCTTGTCCATCCTTACGTTTAACATTATACACTGGCATACCCTAAATATTGGGAATACTTACAGGCGTTCACGATCGAGCATGGAATTACATTCATACTGACGCAATGTCATTGTGCGTTCAGCTCCGCCACATTCCTCGCTAAATGTAAACAAGAGTGTGAATATATAATGAGTAGTAGATTCGTCGAACCATTGTTGCCGCAGTAGCAAGCGATCTTTACACACAACAAGTAAATGTGTGTAGTCTACATCATTGTTTTTTGAATGTGTATAAAAGGTCTTAAGCAGCCTTGCAATGAAAGTAATTCAATATTTAGTACTTGATGCTTGATGGTTCACGACAAATTAGCACAATGATTTATTTTTAGTGGCCGATCATCGTTCTCACATCTCCCGAGTTAAATTGTCCGCACGGTTTTACTCAACTCTGGCAAGCGAGAATGTCGATCATAGGAATTATTTTATTTCGTGCACTTAAGGTAGTTTTAGCTTTTTTTTAATAAATTGGACTTCAATTTGCTATTTTGAAAGTAATAACTTGCAACACTGCTGGGGACGCCCGAAGTTATTTTCGCGGAGTGAAATGCATCAACATACAATAGCGAAAAGGTGAGTCTATAGAAGTACATGACTTTTACTACGTTATGTTATGTCGATTTTGGTCACGTGATACTTGTAAGCGGGATGAGTGGGAGGTGTCAACTAGTTTCAATTCACTGAGTACTTCCATTTTATTGGACGGCCAGGGCTAGAAATTAACATTTTTAGTTTACTAGACCACCGGTCTAGTAGTTGGGTAAAATCACTAGACCTGCTCAAAATTTACTAGCCCAATATAATATTCAACAGAAAATACTATTTTAATTCAAGTTTCGGTTTCTTTATACGAGTTTTACATTTATTGAAACTTTGGAAATATCAGGTTTTTAAAAGACCTGTTAGGTTAGACAGTGCTGTCTCTACATAATCTATCGATTTATAATTTATTTCTTATTTGAATATTTTTTGTTACTAGCCCATCGGGACTACCCAGAGACAGACTTTGCTAGCCCGGCAGCATTTTTGCTAGCCTCGGGCTACAGGACTAGTGCTTATTTCGAGCCCTGACGGCGTCATCAGTTGTTTACATGTCCGATGTGTCAAACATCCATTGACACAAGCGATGTATTTCCATCCTCAATCGGGAATAAATAAGGAGGTTCTTCCCAACGATCTACAAATTTATGTTTTCCTTTATGACCAACAGATCTAACCAAAACTCTGTCTCCGACTTCAAGTTTAGATGCAGTGACTTGCGGTCGTAGAGCACTTTGCCTTTGCGGCCTTTTTACCAGCCTCTTCAGCTGCTAGTTTATAAGCAGACTGAAGACGTTGCTGGAGCTTTTCAGCATAAGACTGCCGATCGATATGACTGATCTGGGGTCCTGTAAATGATTTTTTCACCACCTGTTATATTTGGGGTCTCGTCCGGCATCCAGGACCGTGTCTGTTAGCATGAAACAGTATGAAAATAAGTCTGACAGCCGGCCTGGAGTTAACTCCACTAGAAATTCAAGGACGAATTTCAATCTGGTGGGGGTGTATGTAACCGGGTACAGGTAAGTAATCGATTCCTAACCGTGTGTCCTCGATAGCTCAGTGGTTAGAGCGCTGGTACGGTAACCAGAGACCCTGGGTTCAAGTCCTGGTTGAGGAACAATTGTTTACCATTTACCTGTACCCGGTTTAACACACATCTATTTTTCTTTTTGACCTTTAACTGTTGCCAGCACTTAAAACATTAGTATTCCAAATTGTTGTTTTCCAGTAAGATTACATATAAAAGATTATGAAAACCTTAATGTGCCATGAAACAAGCACGACATTCAAACATTTTGTCAACTTATAAACTAGTTCTAGTAATAATGCAATAATTTCAAATTGAATAAATAAATTTTCTACTTACAAGGTATGTACAGCCTTTTAAACTAGAGAACGTTCTCATGCCAGGCGTTGTGGGTATAAGTTTCAAAATGACATTGCTATATATGTGGCATAGTCATATATTCTCATATATACATGCAATGATGCATAACATGAAATCAGTCGAGACAGGTCATGAAATAGAACGTCCTAAATTGTGACTATAAAACACTAACACTAGACTATTTATAGTAATTTTGTTGATGTATGCATACTCACAATCTTCCAAGATAAAAGCCGGTTCATTGTGACCGCTTGTCAAGCCCGAAATAGACGTAGGTCTTACGAATTGGGCTGTATTTCAGTCCAAATTCTACTTTCACCAACACTGCAAAAAATGTCTCCCTGAAGAGAGTGACAAGGGGTTATTTCAAAAGTATAAATAATAAAACTAATTCAAATATAATTTTTTGCACAAATCCTTGTATGAACTATTAAATAATTATCTTCATTTGTTTTAATAAACCATAGTTGATATTGTATGCTAGTTCAATATAAAACTGAATTATCTTCTTTATTATTTTTTTTAAAATAAGTTTTATACAACCCCTGAAATGTAAACAGGAAGTGCGGACGTTTCAGGGCGTTTCGGACCATGGATGTTTCGGACCATGTTATGTTTCCGAACACGCGTAATAAATTAGATTTATTTAATATGTACTATAAATTCACCATTTATGGATATACATGAATGAATTCTAAATATCCATGAATCGAATATAAGCTAGCTTTTATTCTCAACTACCCCGGTCAGAGAGCCATACTGTATACTAGTAGTCCGAAACGTGTGATAAAAAAAGAATATTCTTTTTTAACGAATATTCTTTTTTAACCGTACACAACCACAGAAATATTAACAATTTTGTTGTTAGATCTTTCACACAACATAACACAATTACGCATACAATCAAGGTGTATAAGAGCTAGTATTTTATAGCATATTTCTCTCCTTGTAATGTTCTGTTTCTTATGGAAGCGTCCTGGTGCCAGGAGTAAATTTTTTTTTATCTCGTAATTACGACTTGGTATCTCGTTTGGAGTTCAATTGTAAACAATAATTTCACGAGCCCGAAATTAGTTGGGGCGCATAAGAACTTTTATACACCATTTGGTGGACTACACAGGATTCAGAGGGAACATAACAAGAATGGATGACCTTCAGCGCCAGTCAAAGGATAGATCAGTTTGCCACCAAACACGTGTGGAGAAGTGGAGAATTGCAAACACAATGCTAAAGACGAATGCTAAAGACAACTAAGCAAACAAGCAAAGACTCACTCACGAGGAAGACTCTTGAATCAATCAATCTATTGGATATCATTTTGAATAAACAACAAAGACAACAGCATTTTATTCTACTTTTTTTTATACAATAAAAATACGGAAAAGCTAAATTTATTCGTTTGTCTCTACAAATGTTCTCACATATTTATCGTTCCATGCCAGTTCATTCACATTAAACGGTCTTTCATTGTCATTTTATGGTGACGATTCATTACGTAATACACCCCGTGTGGTTCCCGGGGGCCCCGTTTGGTCATGGGGCAAAAAATAGGGCCACTGCAGATCCCTTTGGAGGGGTAGGCAGAGGGGTAGAATCCCCCCAAATTCATGTTCATTTTATCATTTTTTGTTCATGTTCATTAAATGTCTTGATCCCTGCATTGTTTCAGGTGCCATCTCGCTCACATCAAAAGAGCAGTGGCAGAAAAACAATAAACGTGGCTCCAGCGTAAATGGAGTTTCTACGATAGAATTTGCAGCAACTCTCGGTTCAGAGTGAGAAGGTTCTAGGCACATTTTCCATATTTTATCTCGATGTACATGGAGGATGAGCCTGGCATGTTCATGCCATATAACCTTTCATGTGTTGGTGCGCCTTAAAACCCAATTCAATTCAATTCAATTCATTACGTAATACACACAATAAAGTCCGCAAGAATCCGAAGTAGATTGTTGTAGTTGGTCACAGTTAACCATATCGTCTCTGTAATAGCCTGTCGAAGCACATTGTGTCCGCCAGGTTCGCTGCGCTTCTGTCAGGTTGTGACGTAGCCGGTGTATGTATAGAATGGTCGAAGCATACATTTAATATAGTAAGTAGGTGTTCTATCTATAGAATCGAAGTATTCGTCCGGTCCTTTAGCGGGAAAGTAAAAAAGTGTTTCAGGCGATTTGTTCAATATCTAAGTATGAACACTATTTATATGTTTTGTTGCTGTTGTTTATTCAACTACTATTAAATTGTTGTCTTTACATAACATGTAATTACTATTGTATTACATATATAATGTTATAACATTTACCAATTGTAAATACTCTGTAACAGTTATATATATATAGCTAAATGTCTATGTATAAATGTCTAGGTACATAAAAACACACTTAATAAAACTGTTAATCTATATAAATTATGATACAAAACAGATGACTAACGTATCCGTAAAATAAGTATCTGAACTGTTAAAAATTGAATAAATGCAAAAGTTAGTATAGTTAAACGTGAATGTAATTTTCTTGACTCATGTACTATTTTTCTCAACTATCATTAATAATATGTAAATATTCGTTTCCTTAGTTCCGTCATTGTGTTATGTATTTATACATGTATGTTATTGCTGTAATTTGCTTTGTTTGTTCACTGATTTATGAAATTGAGCAGTTTGAAATAAAATTTGTAAAGTTTGTATATATATCTTGTTGATGACACATTTAAAAATAGCTAATTAATATTATCACATGTTTGGTTGTTAACGTTCAGTCTTACAATTTGGTTTATTTGGATGAATAACATATATATTTTAAATTTGAATAAAATGAATTAATGTATGAATGTAAACGTTCCTGTTATTTCTGTTTTATCCATTAAAAAGCACACATACACGCATCATTTCCGTTTTCAAAACAACAACAAAGAGAGAAAAAAATAGAATATATTTATAGCAATTAGATTTTGTAACATGCTACATATCTGGGCTGATAATTGAATTTAAAGCCCTGTACATATGTAATGTGAGAATGCGTTTTTCTGTATAATTAAGACTTTTTTTATTAATCTTAGCTATGCAATGGTGAGTTTTGCCGTATATCTGACAGAAAAAAATGTATGGTATTTTAAGAAATATATCTCATTATTTGCCATCTTTAAAAGTTCAAATTTCGCGGTTTGTAAACAATCGCCGAGATCTCACGAACTCTCATTGAAAGTGTTGTAAAGTTACTACACGAATAAAATTCGGCATCGTCATCATCTTCATTATCATTTATTGATTGATCTAAATTACAATAAAATACTATAATTCATTAATGCCTGATTGAGGCTTTCGGTTTCAAAACCCATTTCTGACCCTTAACCCCCACACACTCGGCTTCAGTTTTTTATGGTGTTTTTTAACTTTTCGTTTTTCAAATTGATGTTTAGGCCCGGTCCTATATGGCATAATAGTTGCTACGCCGATGGTCGGCCCTATCTCGTCATCCTGGTGAGATATATTATAATGAACAAAGGAATGTGAATGACATCCTAGTCGCTAAGTTGTTTCTTCATCATAATGACAGTGGTCAAGGCGTCTTCGAGAAATGACAATGGTCGCCTAATGTTGTCCGCTTCACAACAAACTTCTTGCATCAAAACGGTTTACAAATCATGGCCTTTGTGTCATGTAGGTCTTATGCCCCCTCACCATTTTATGCCCCCGAATGGTGGCGCTAGCGTTAACCATGTCCGTCCCGAAAAGTTTGTGTGTATCTCCTGCCACTTTTCAATCGATTGCTTCGAAACTTAGGATGCTTACCTATGATGTCAAGATGTGCATATCCATCCAGTATTACCGGAGTTATGACCTCTTGTTTCGTCAAATTTTACTTGAAATATCTCCTCCCACACTTTTCAGCCGATTGCTTCGAAACTTTACAGGATGCTTACCTATGATGTCAAGATGTGCAGTTCGTTTCGGCGTCAAAATCGACCCAGTATTACCGGAGATATGGCCCTTTTTTTGTCAAGATGTACGTGAAAAATATCTTGTGCGTCTATCTCCTCCCAAACTTTTCAACCGATTCCTTCGAAACGTAACAGGATCCTTACCTATGATGTAAAGATGTGCATATCGTTTCAGCGTCAAAATCGACCGAGTATTATCGGAGTTATGGCCATTTTTGCCAAATAGCTTCTATCTCCTCCCACACTTTTCAACCGATTGCTTCGAAAATTTACAGGATGCTTAGCTATGTCAAGACGTGCAAAATCGACCCAGCATTACCAGAGTTATGGCCCCTTTTTTGTCAAATTTTACGTTTTACACCGATTATTTTCAGTGGGGTATCCCAAAAAAAATAATTAAACAAGCCACGTCCTTCTTTAGAATGTTATTATTAGTACAAGCAGCCATATCTGAGACTCACACGTATCCTGCCCTCATACACACATCCCACCTCCATATCATATTTTTTATTTTGAGAAGCTTTGTTTTTTCACTTGAGTTTCACCAAATTTGTCAGTATATGTTTATCTAAAACTAGAGGGGTGTGGAACACTTGTGTCGCCTACCTTGTGCATATCAGCCATCTACTGACCTCAAAATCAATAGGGGTCATCCGCTTACTAAGGACAATCAAGTTACAGAGTTTGAAGATGGTGGGTGCAGTCCTCCACTAGTTATTGAGCAGAATATGACGCAGACGACACAAAAATCGTACGACTCCATACAGCCTTAAACAAATACAGCACTCTTGGGACTCCTGTTATTTCACAATTTATTTCCTGTATTGTGTTTATAGTTGTCATTATCAGTTTGTGGGGAGGGTGATGGGGAAGGTGATGGCAAGCGATAGACAAAACAATGCTATGCAATCTGGACTTTTTTTTTAATAATTTCAGTTTTATTTCATTTAACAACAAAAAAAAAGCATTTGTAATATCAAGTTACATTACACAAGTATTTTTGTATATTAACATATTACAACGATAAGAGTTTTCTGCAGCATGATCCATATGTACAAAAAGACTGGCTTGAATTGTTAAAGTGACACATGGAAATTTTGATTCTTAAAGGGACACATGGCAATCTTGATTTGTCAAAATCTCGCGGCGTCCCGTCAGTTTTTCTACATAACATGCATTCGTTCAATCTTTAATGATAATTATAAGAATAGTATAAACCAGATTGTTTTGGTATATTACGTATAATTTTGATAATATTGCACCAATAATATATTTCAACATTTGGTAAAAGAGCTTAGAAAAGTGAATACTCAAAATTTTATTTAATGATATGCAAGCAGGTTTAAAGTCAAAATTTACTTCATAAATAAATAGAGAAGCCAATATTGATGCTTGATAAAAACCTCAAGATTGCCGTGTCCCTTTAAACGATTTGTGGCATTTAATTTTCATTTGTTTTTCTACAAATTAAAAAAATATTTGTAAAACATTCCTTATCTCCAAATTTCCCCGTTAATATGTAATTTAATGAAAATTACCAAAATAAATATAGTTTATATAATTTTAAATTATATAATGTGTCTCTCTCAAAATGCTCATGATCAGCTTCAGTGTTTACAGGGACACACAACACTGAAGTATTTATCATGCATCATGCATCATTTAATAATCAAATATAAATTATGACTTAAAATCTGCTTGCATATATAAACAAAAGGTATTACTAATAGATTTTTTTTCTGTAAAAATGAAGACTGCCATGTATTCCTTTAAATCACACATGAAAGATATGCTGCTTAAAGCTACACAGTCTCTAGTCTCTAGTTTTACTGGTAATAACTCATGAATATGAATGAGTCACGTGTGAAGTAGTTTCAAATCGACGAACACCCCAAAATTCGGTATATAAGGCAGAAATCGATGCGTAAAATATCACATGCTTATTTAGCCTTCGTACAAGTAACATCGATAAATATACGGCTTCAGAATATAGGTGATAAAAAGTACTTGCCTGGAATGGGATTTGAACCACAGAGAGTTGCGCTTTTGTTTTGATGGGTGTACGTTTAACCACTAGACCACGGCTATTGGTATGTTGTAGCATATTTAACACTAAATAGGCATTACGCAATAACTAGCGCGCACACCCAAACTCTTCAAGCGCTAAATAACAAGTTGAGATATGGTTGTTTTGAGGCGGAATATTAGTTTCATATTGATAACATATAGTATTACACCAGGCAATGTTAATTTACACGTGCGACAAGATGGACTATATATTTATTTTAGTTGCGTTCATATAGGTTATTTTGCCTCTTTATAATTGGTAGTTAGTATATCATTTTCTCAAGAAGCGTTATAGCTCAGTGGATAGAGCACCTGACTTGAAATCAGAAGGTTGTGTGTTCCGAGTCCCGAAAGAGCCAATTTTTTTCTTCTGTAAATCATATTGTTACCTGCGTACAGGTACGACGTGCACTGGTCGATGTCTATACAATAAATGATGTCCCGCATTATATTTGCTTTAAATACCCGATTTTGACATGAGCTGGTGAACATGAAGTTACAAATAAAGACACCTACAAAGAAATCAATTGATATAGAGACGTGTGTAGCTTTAATCACAAATTAGGAATTGAATTGAATTAGGGTTTTAAGGCGCACCAACACATGAAAAGGTTATATGGCGCCTAAAAGGCATGAACATGCCAGGCTCATCTTCCATGTACATCGAGATAAAATATGGAAAATGGGCCTAATTTCTAGGAATTTCAGAGAGGAGATATCTGAAGAACTTTTTAGCACCATTGTTATAGTATTTAATTTATAACAACAAAACATATCACAACAGAGTTTCTTAAATATGAAACTAGAAATTTATAATGGAAAGTAGGAGAGGTGAAATGGCAAGGGTTAACACCAATCTTTATTGTATTATCAACTTATATGTGTCTTGTACTATTCCTCTATCAAAGGTAAAAAATTGCCATTTTTTCTCTCATAAAAAACATTGCGAGCAACATTGTATATAAACAATAAGGGCATACATTATTTTGATTGGTTCACGACATAGTGTCTACCAGTAATGAGGGAATGTATATGCAATAAGTTCAACTGAATTGAACTGAAGTTGTACGGTGCACCATTTCACAAAAAGGTCATATGGGGCCAACAGGAATGACCATTCCAGGCCCACTTTCCAATTACATCTAGATAAAAATATGCAAAATAGGCCTAGAAGCTTCTAACCTGCAGAGTTGCTGCAAATTCTATAGAAGACTCTCCATTTACGATGGAGACACGGTACACGTCTGCATGCGCAGGGTCATGATGAAGACCTTTAATGAGCATGACAAAAAATCAGAATGAACATGAAGCTGGGAGAGGGTTGAGGGGTGTGGCCCTACCCCGCTGCCTCTAGCAGAATTTGCAGTGGTCCTATTCTAATTCTGGCAACCACACGGAGAAACTTCAATTGAACGCACAAGTTTACATTTAATTTTATCCAGAAGTCACTATTAAAAGACATTTTGTTAGATGAAACTGCATGAAGTTGAGTTGGGTTTTACGGTGCACCAACACAAACTGTATGTTACAGATCTAGAGGTGACAAACGTTATTACAAAAACTAATATTTCATGTTTTTCACTATCAGTATAAACACCATCCTCGACATTCAAAGTAAAACTGAAATCCCTTTGGGTTGCACTTTAAACACATAGCTTCCAGCAAATACTAGAAAACATGAAAACTCTTAATAATTTCTTTTCCAAATAACTCTTCCTACAGTTTTCATCCGATCACGTTTTGTTTGTTTGTATGGTGTTTTACGTCATTTTCAACACATGTAAGGTTATATATGACTGTCGATTTTTTGTGGTGGAGGCAGACCACCCACTTTTCCTGGGTAGAACCAGTACTGTACACCTTCTGCCATTCGTAAGAATCGACACTTCCTCACTTACAAGTTGAGCTCCCAGTGGGATTCAAACGCGAAAAATAAGAAAAAGGCGAAGGTTTACAACGAAACGTTTTTAACCCCTTGGCCACGGTGATGCTCATCCGATCAAGATGAAACTTGGTAGGTAGTATCACTGTAACATGTAGATCAGCATACTGTCAGGCAGTTCCGGGCCAATGACTTTTGCTGGAGTTGTTGCCCTTTGTTGATTGAACAGCTTCTACATGTATCACAACTTTGCTTCCAAAATATTCCGCACCTAGTATGTCATGAACTGATCAATATCAATACAGTTTTTAAACAAGAAATCAGTAGAACCGAGGATGCTCCCCAAATAAAGGTAATAAGCAAAATACGATCGAGTTGAGCAAACATGCCTTACATTAGAAAAACTTCAAAGTCCCCAACTCCGCCAAAAATCATTCTACCACAACATCCTGACAATATGCGCTACTTCACATAATAATGATACTTCCTACCAAGTTTCATGAGAATCGGATGAGTATTTGAGTGGAAGCCAAGTTTTACACTTTCCTCATCTGCTACAAAATGGTTCAATAAATAATGACTTATGGACTGGTATGGGAAACATGAAATGACTTAAATATTATGGATTGAGCATACTTTTTACTTTTTTTGAAAGCTGTTTTGACAATACATCCTTTTTTTGCAATGTAATAACTTAAATCACAAATTGCCTTCCAAAAAGCTGTGGACTGTTCAATTTAATAAATTATGGAAATGAGTGTAGGTTTTATTGAAAAACGGTATTGACTTAAAAGGATGTAAAGGGTTTTGTATATGTAATAATGATAACATATCACAAATTGGCATCAAAAAGCTGTGGACTCGTTCAGTTTAACAAATTATGCTCAGTTTCACATTTCAGTGAGATTCACCCACCTTTTTCAAGGTCACATAATAAATAATAAAATTTAAGTCACATCCATCTTGCTGTATTGACAATCATCCACCACTGAAATGTTGGATTACAGTGTAAAAAGCGAACCAAGTGTTATCAATTGATCCATTATTGTCATTTTGTTGGATTTACAAACTTAGTAATAAATTATGGACATTAGCTAGTGTAGATTTTTTGAAAAATGCACGGACAGAACATCCTCTGGTATTTGCACTGTAATAAGAAAAAACTTATATCACAAACTGGCTTGCAAAAAGTTACGGATCGTTCAAGTTAATAAATTATGGACTTGAGCGTAGTTATTCTGATTACATCGTTTTGTATTTGAATTGTAATAATGATAAATTATATCACAATTTGGCTTTCACAGTTGATGCAAGGACGTCTCTCATATCACAAAGACTGGCCTGCAGAAGATTTGCCATCTCAGCGGCCGGCAGAGTTATATTGTTGCTCTTAAACGACGACACTCCTAGCAGAATGCACTTTTCCTGAGGGTTGTAGCAGAATCCGTAGCCGTCACTAACTAAAGGACCGAAGAATACAACGGACTCTGACTTGGCTGGCACCTGAAAGAAACAAGATATATTTAGAGTATTATTTTTTTATTTTTTTTTAATACTGGTAATAATAAATAACGCGGATTCGGACAAATTTAAGAAACGTTTTTTTTTTCACTACTTAAAGAAACTAACCCGCCAAACGGCAAAATTAAACTACAAAGCCATTTATCAAAACTCTATCAAGGTGTTCACGTCATATAATAATGTATATGTGCCGATTAAAAGTGTAAGTTTAAAATACTCGCGACTATGCGTAAAATGAATTATGGCTTGGTAACTCTTAATTAGACCATAATCAAACTTGGCCTTTATTTTGATACTATGTTGTGAAGATACAGTTATACTGCTGAACGTAGACGTCGTCAGCCGAGTCTCCATCTGTCATTGGATGTTTCGCCCCTTATCTCGGTACACCCTCTAGATGGTGGGGCAGATAGTGGTGATCAGTCACTACCTCGTCTACGTTGGCTGCCAAGTTGGTTCACTGCGTCGTATCCAGAGCCAACTGGACGCTCTCTCTGCAGCTTTCCCAAGAGCGTGGACTGCGGTCTTCCGGACTCTTCCTTTAATGCCCACTGCTCCCATCATTCTCCACACTGACTGCGATGGAAAGCCTCTACACCCAACTTCTACTGGGAAGACCCACGTCTTCCAGCCTCTGTCTCTGCATGTGTCAGCCAAGTCTTGGTATTTTCCCTTCTTGAGCTCGTAAGCCTCGTCTGCTCTCTCCTCCCAGGGGACAGTAAGTTCCACCAGTATCACCAGCTTCGGGGACCTGGACCAAATAACTATGTCTGGCCGGAGGGTTGTGTGGGTCACTTCCTCAGGGAACTTCAGCTTCTTCCCTAGGTCTACCAACATTTCCCAGCTCTTGGATTTCTGTAGAATGCTGGTACTTGTTGATATTGTTGACTTCTTCTCCCCTTCTCTAACGAAGTTGATAAATTGGGGTCCTGTCCGATTCAGGGGTCTCTCCTTCTTCCTCGCTTTCTCCAGGATGTCCGCCACCTCACGTAGAACCTGGTCGTGACGCCATCTATACCGCCCTTGAGATAATGCGGTTGGGCATGATGACAATATATGGCGTAGTGATCCTGTGTTCTCACACAATGGGCAGGTGGGGTCTTCTGATAGCTTCCACTGCTTCAAATTCGTCGGAGAAGGTAACACGTCATACACGGATCGTAGAAGGAAACTCAGTTGAAGTGGCTCGTATCTCCACAACTCCTGCCAGGTAATCTTCCTCTCTGGTAAGTTTCACTTCGTCCAATTCCCCTGGGGTCCAAGTTGGACCGACTTTGACGACCGCGTCTCCTCTTCCGCTCTCCTAACTTCTGTCTGTACCATAGATCTCCTCTCCACTTTATCAGCTTTCTCCCACCGCTGTTGGTGTCTAGTACCCAGTCCTTCTCTACCCCTGTTTGTTGTGCCCACTATGTCCTGGTGCTTGAGACTGCTTTCTGCTTGTTCTACTGCCTGGCTCACTGACCATTTCCTCCCTGTTCTAACTTCTATACCCGCACCACTGATCTTCTCATCACTGGAGTCCCTGAGTGTAAGCAGCAGGCGCGCCTTAGGGTTGATGGGCATCTGCAGTTTTGTTGACCGGCCGTATAAACCTATATTGGTAAATGATGGCGGCAGACCTAGCCACCTCCTCAGATGCTTGCTAATCGACTGCTCCAACTTCTCGACTGTGCTGATGGGGATTTCGTTGACCATCAATGGCCAGATGAGTCTAGCCAGGAGACCATGCTGGAAGATCCATGCTTTAAACTTCCCAGGGAGTACTGACTTGTCTATCCTCCTTAGCCCTTCTTCAACTTGCTGTTTTAGCCTGTCTTGGCTGCGAGTGTCCTTGAGTGTGGAATCAAACCACTTTCCCAAACACTTGATCGGGTTGTTGATTAGCGAAGGAATCTCCTCGCTCTTTATGAACAACTTGAACTTGTCCGTGACTTTCCCCTTCCTCACTACCAAACACCTTGACTTTCCTGGTTTAAACAGCATCCGCGCCCATGACACGGTCTCGTCAAGCGCTTTGAGAATCCATCTCGCCTGGATGTGGGTTTCTGTGGTGACCGTCATGTCATCCATGAATCCCCTATTGGATGGGAGACGGATCCCGGTGTTTATCCGTGGGCCTCTTGATTCCCTCTCTGCTGCTTGGATGATCATGTTCATGCCCATGACAAACAAGATGACAGAGATGGTGCATCCTGTGACAATCCCCTTCTCGAGTAGTAACCAGTTTGTTGTAAATCTGTTGCACGAGAACCTCAGATAGATGTTGCTGAAGTAGCTCATGATCAGGTTACTGGCATTATCCGGGATGTGGTAGTGCTGTAGTGCCACCTTGATTAGCTGGTGAGGTATAGAGCCATAGGCGTTGGCTAGGTCAAGCCATACTACTGTAAGATCCTTGTGGTTGATTCTCGCCTCATGCAGCAGTTGTGTCAGTGCGCTGGTGTGCTCGACGCAGCCGGAGAATCCAGGAATTCCTCCCTTCTGTACAGAGGTGTCGATGTACTTGTTTCCTATCATATAGGTCGTCATTCGCTTAGCTAAGATGGAGAAGAAGATCTTCCCTTCCACACTCAACAACGAAATGTTTCGGAACTGTTTGACGGTCTTGGAGTTCTTTTCTTTTGGAACCAGACAGCCCTCCGCCACCTGCCAGCATTCTGGAACAATCCCTTTCCTCCATACCACACGCAAGAGTGACCAGAGTGTCCGTAGAAGTCTGGGGCATTTCTTATATACCTTGTAAGGGATGCCACTGGGACCTGGTGCAGAACAAGAGCGCGCCTTCTTCACCACATCATTTATCTCTTTCCATGTGGGTTCCTTCATATCCAAGGGGATAACTGGGTCCTCCACTGGTTGAATTCTTTCGCATTCTCCCAGGGTTTCACTTCGGTGTGGGTCAGAATGGGTTTCCCTAAGGTACTGTTCAACCTCATCCTGGCTACTCTCGAGCTTCCCAGATTTCTCCTCGCTCAACAAGTCCTTCGTAAACTTGTATTGGTTTGAAATGAAAGCCGTTCTCTTCTTCGCCTTTTCCCTCCTTTTACGTCTCAGTCTCTCAGCATTGGTAAGCGTCTTGAGTCTTGATCTTATCTGTTCTCTGAGTTGCACAATACCTTCTCTCTCCACGTCGCTTGAGCGCTTATACCGCTTCCTCAGGGACCGCAGTTCTGCTCGGATCTTCTTTATTTCACAGAGTCTCCTGTTGGGAGCTAGCGGCGGTTTAGGGAGATTAGGTTTCTTCTCTAGCCCAAATCTCTCCTTTCCAAGGGCATAGGTAAGTGTAGGTAGTGCACACAGTTTCCTCTCAACTGCTCCAATGAGTGCTGTCTGTAGGACTAGGTCCAAGTCTTCATCAAACAGTGCCCAGTCACTGTCGTTCATCTTAGGCCAAGCGATCTTTTGTCTTCTCTCACTAGAAATTGGTTGTTGTCTTTCCTCGACTGGGTCGTGTGTCACCTCACTACTTCCTGCAAGTGGTGATCGCCATGACTCTGGGAAGGTAAATGGTCCTTCAGGGCTTGTTTCTGTAGCTTGACCTCTCTCGCTGTTCTGGGTAGTACTTGGCCCAAATATGGGAGAGTCTTTTCTAATATAGGTCCGCCTGAATATAGGTGAGTCCTCTTCTGCGTCTGGTACATCAGCATCTTGCTCCTCAGGGACAGTATTCTGTGTACTGCCCTGCGCACCCACGAAATCATCTACCGACTGTGATACATCCGCCGTAGACCCGCTTCCAGCCAGTGAAAATACAGGAGCTGAGAGACGTCTAGTACTGTGGTTGGACACCTGACTAGATATCTCCCCCGTCTCACCAGGTACACCTGTGCGTTGCTGATGTTTCTCACGTAACTGACAGCCACTCTTCGTCTGATGGATCTTCAATCCTCGCTGATTCTTGCAAACCTTCCCGCAGCGACACACCACTGATATGGTTTCTCCAGTCAAAGTCCGTTGTGCTCGCCTGTTCGTTACCGTTAAATCCGTCCTGTTGGGCCCTTCATCCTCCCCCCTCTCGGAAGGCCCTGGGGGTATTTTCTCTTATATTCTGTTGTAGCTTTCTTAAAGGTTGTCTCCTCACAGATACATATTCACAACAAATATGGACTTAGTAACTCAAACGGTTTTCTTTAAAATGAACAGAAACCACTTCTCCTGTATGTGATATAGTTGTAAGTATAAATGGTCCATAACTCAGCCAATATTTTGTAAAATTTTACCATAATCAAACTCGGCCTTCGTTTTGATACTAGACATATTCACAACAAATATGGGTCATTTCAAGGCAAAGTTACTGAGCTGAAACCAATTTTCTATTTATAGCTACAGTGACCTTTGCCTTTGACCAGATGAACCAAATAACAATTCCAAGCTTTATTTCCATGAGCCGCACCCTGTGGTGGAGTTTTGTTAAAATCAATTTATTGAGCAGAAACAAATTTTCAATTTATAGCAACCTTGACCTTTGACCAAATGACCAAATAAAAATCCCAAGCTTCAATTCCATATAAAGCAATGGTGGTTTCGTTGAAATTCTCAAGAAAAAGAAAACTTAATGAGCTGATCTATCCTGCCTGGACTGACTCTCTGTCTATACCTTATCTATCATAATATAGTCAAATGGAATAAAAGGCCCATAACTGCCAATATATTCTAGAATTGGACCTTATTAATGTCTGCCCCTACCTGACTTGTAGATATGCGCCACGTGCCGCTAAAACTGTAGGCAGGGTCTTTAAACAAGGCAGGTAACTCCATGTTGTTCTCCAAGGCCGTCAACTTTAGGCCTAATAAATGGCGGTCCACACCCTTTCCAGAGATCGCCTGAAATGTATGCATGGTTTATACCTCAGTTGTAAAGCGACATTAAAACAATCGTGTGGGCTTTTTGTCACACTTTTACGCTATATCCGAGTAACAAGTTCAGTGTAAAAATTAAGTATTAAACGAGCAGGACATGTTTTCCAGAAAAAATCAATTATAAATTAATTTGTATTGACATTTTTTTTTTAAATACTTTAATCAATGACATATTTCAATAAATCTGAACAACTTAAAATGTGTACCACCCTGAAGATAGCATGCAAGTCCGAGATTAGAATATATACTCAACAAAAAAAGAAACTTCCACAACTTTACCCATACATGTAGACACAATGAAAATATATTTTGTTTGGTCTTATATGTAAATACCTTTCTTAAAAGGCCAGCACTTTCATGAAAACAATTTTCCTTGAATCAAATTTGTACGCAAAGTTATTCTCCTTGATTTGGTTTAAACAGCATTTCCGGGTCTTGTGGTTTAAACTTTGATTTAACACAGTTTTGTTCTATTGAAATAAACAGAAGATAACCCCAGCACCAAAAAGACAGAGAAAGTAAGCTGACCATTTAACTCACTTTTGCGCCATATAGCTTTCAAGAATGAATATTTTCAGATTACCTCCCTTTATAATACAAATATAGTGATTTCGCAATTTGAATAAAACATGTTTTAGCAGCAACACACTAACTCTGGTTTTTGATGATTATTAATATTGTTCAGAATGGTTGAGTGATAAGTATATAATGATGAAATTATATCTAGACTGGTGTAACAAAGTCAACCCTATGCAAATCACAGCTTAAAATGCGGAAGTTTCTTTTTTGTTCAGTATATCTCATAATTATTTTATCCATATACTATATAATGCATATTCGGGCTATACAATTAAATTAGACATGGTACCACAGGAAGGGACTTTTGAAACTGAATTATGTTTGAATGGTGTTTAACGTCATTTTCCAGCACATGTTTAATAGTCTATGTATTACGGTTGATCTTTTTAGTGATGGCGGCAGTCTACCCACTTATTCTGAAATAACTTCAAATATCATTATCTTAGGTGACATTAATGAAGACCAATTAAACCTGTCAAATCATAAATTTCGAGATATACTTACTCTTAATAATATGATAAATATAATTAAAGATCCTACTCGTGTAACTAACACTTCAAGCACTTTAATAGATCCAATCGCTATCTCTAATCATTTAACTTCTTATGATTCTGGCGTTTATAAAACAGCAAATCGTATCAGTGATCATTATAGTACATATGCTTTCATTAAAAGCGAATTTTGTATAAATATACCGTTTCAAAGAAGAGTCTGGAATTACAAACGTGCTGATTTTGAAAAGTTGAATAATTTAATGAGATCAACAGACTGGACTTTTTTGCATACAGATTTTGTAGATATCGCTCCAAATAGTTTTATTAATAAACTCACTGATCTCATGAAGGAATGCATTCCAACTAGTTTCGTAACAATTCGTCCAAATGATAAGCTTTGGTATAATTCTGAAATTCGACTTGCATCTCGTAAACGCGATAGAAAAAAATCAATAGCTTTACGTACAGGCAATCAATCTGATTGGCGCTTATATAAAGACCTTCGAAATAAAGTTAATAATATGAAAAAGCATGCTAAAGAAATATTTTTTAATCAACTTGAATTTTCTCTAAGTGATATGAATTCTGCAAATCCTCGACAGTACTGGAAAATAATCAAAATGTTAATTAAAGAAAACGCTAACAGTTGTAACGTCATAGCACCTTTAAAAATAACGATGGTTTATATTCTGTATCTGACGAAGAAAAGGCAAATTTATTGAATGACTTTTTTACATCAATATCAACTGTTGACGACACCAATGCCACTCTACCACAATTTATACCTAAGACGGTCAATATTATCAATGATATTAATATTACTGAAAATGAAATTTCTGATATCCTATCAACTTTAGTGATAAATAAAGCTAGTGGGCCAGATGAAATAAGTCATAGAGTCCTGAAAGAAACTTCAAAAACAATATGTCGCCCCCTGTGTATTCTGTTTAATCGTTCAATTCAAGAAAATATCTTTCCACAATGCTGGAAATTAGCTAATGTTATGCCACTTTTTAAATCAGGTGATAAAGATTCACCTTCAAACTATAGACCAATATATTAATTAGCTGCGTTGGAAAAGTTATGGAACGTGTGATATTCAAACATATTTTTAATTTTTTGCTTACCAATAGTTTAATATTTAAAAACCAGTCTGGTTTCTTACCTGGTCACTCAACAGTTTATCAACTAATTGATATTTATAATCAAATATGCAAAGCGATTGATGAAAACAAATTTACATGTATGGTATTTTTTGATATATCCAAAGCTTTCGATCGCATCTGGCACGCAGCTTTAATTTTTAAACTCCGACAACATGGCATTTCAGGCAACCTTCTTAATTGGATAAATAATTATATAACTGATCGTAAACAAAGAGTTTTCGTTGGTTCGACCTTTTCTGAAATAAAAACTCCAAATGCCGGCGTACCCCAAGGGTCTGTTCTAGGACCATTATTGTTTTTAATTTATATAAACGACATAGCTGATGCATTGCTTAGTACAACAAGGCTATTTGCTGATGACAGTTCTATTGCGGTATCTACATCCGATTTAGATTATATGGAAACTACAATTAATGAGGACTTGTGTAAAATATCGAATTGGTCAAAGCAATGGCTAGTAAAATTTAATCCATCTAAAAAGTTATCTTCTTTTCACTTGCAAACAGAAACCGTCCGTCTTTGATATTTGAAAATACACAACTTAACTTTGTTGACCATCATAAACATCTAGGAGTAACCCTTAGTCATGATGGGTCCTGGCATCAACATATTTCAAATATTGTAATATCTGTGTCTAAGGTATTAGGTTCAATGAAATTAATGAAATTTAGATTAAAACGTCAAACGCTTAATCAAATATATAAATCTTACCTTCGCCCTATTTTAGAATACGCGGCTATAATATGGGATAGTTGTACAAATTATGAAAAAGATAACTTAGAAAAAATACAATATGAAGCCGCACGAATAGTTACTGACCTGACTCGTTCTGTCTCTATACAAAAATTGTTAACTGAAATTGGTTGGGTCTCTCTGGCCGACCGAAGACACATCCAAAAGTTGATATTGACCTTTAAGTTTACAAATGGAGATTTACCGAGTTACTTGAATGAAATATTCCCTGCAACTGTTTCGGAATCGAATCCTTACAACTTGAGAAACAGTTCCAACTTTGTTACTTTACCTAGAAGAACAGAACTGTTTTCGAGATCAGTCTTACCGTCATCTCTAAAAGTTTGGAATGAACTTGATATCAATATTCGCGAAGCACCATCCCTTTTGAGTTTTAAAACTAGGCTTAACAATTACTTTAAACCACCGATAGTACCTCAATACTACATACTGGGTGATAGATACCTTTCAGTTCTACATGCGCGTTTGCGAAACCACTGCAGCAATTTAAATGCTGATCTCTTTCTTAATCATTTGAGGGATAATCCCAATTGTATATGTGGTAATGGTTTTGAAGATGTTGAGCATTATTTGTTTAGATGTGTAAATTTCAGAAATGAAAGACGGCAATTATTTTTAGACACTCTTATATTTCATCCTTTAAGTACTCACAAACTTTTATACGGCATCGACCAACTAAAAGACGAGGAAAATCATATTCTATTTACACAAGTGCAAAACTATATTAAAAACACTACACGATTCCAAAATCCTTAACTTTGTATCAATATAACGTTTTATTTTGTCTATATCTACTGTCGCTATGTTTCTATCAGCCTGAACGGGGATATTGTGGTGTCATATCGGTGGAGATTGCGTGGGGGTAGAATGGCACGGCAGAGTTTACATTTTTGGATTTTTTTTATTATTATTTTATTATATTTTTTTTTTTTTCTTCGTTTTTCTGTATCAAATTTATATTTAAATATATTGTAACAATTTCAAACCGATAATCATATACACTTTTTCAGCCACAATGGAGAGAACTGTAACTAATGTTGTAATAACTTGTAGTTCAATCCATTTGCATATGTTTCTATGAATATTGTGATGTTGAATTGATGTATTGTAACATATCTGCAATAAAATATTATTAAACTAAACCCACTTATTCCTGGGTAGAATCAGTATACCTCCCGCCATCTGTAAGAATAAACACTTTCTAACTTACGAAACTATCAGCGGTATTCGAACCAGCAGCGATGAGAAGCAAGACAGTTTCAAAACCAGCATCTTTATCCTCTTAATCACAGCTTATTTTTGAAATTGAAAACCCATCCATGAATGCAAACCAAATTTTGGATAGGTTGACCAATAGATGAATTAATGGAATAGCCCTATAACACCGTATTCCTATACATGCATTAAACTATATATTGCTGGAAGTAAAGTTACCAATATCTTCCTTTTGAATTTTAAAGAACAGTTTTACCTTATTTTTAACCTTAAAAATAATATCCCATCCTGTCTTACAGGATCCTTTAACAATAACCCTATTTGTACCAGACAATTTTAACACTCTATAAACACAGCCAGTTACTCAAATATATTAAAAATTTAGATATAACGTACGTCGTTAGTGTATTGTTTATGACTGTCGACTGCCTTCCGCAGAAGCTCCGCCTTCTTCTGTTTGCTTACAGAGCTGTCCATCATGGCCTGCGTGAATGCGAGAGATGCGGAAGAACATGATCTGATAGACTCTGTCCGTCCCAACTGGAACATACGGATGGTCACGGACTCGTACGATCCACATGTTTTTTTGTGATGTCTGAAAATTGTAACAAAACACTGAAACTTCCAACTACACAGAGATCATATTTCTGAACAAACAAAATTAAGATGGAAATCAGCAAACATATTTTATCAGTTAAAGATCAATTTTAAATTGCATAAGATGCAATATCAGTTTGCGAAATTAACTTTTGGACTTCATTGTCCTTTGGGCAAACATTTTATCAAAATTTGATTGCCCGAAAGGAAAAGTGGTTGGGCGAAATGTTACTTTTCAAAACTGAAGGCTTTATTACTCTAATATATATGTAAACAAAGCAAAACATGATGTCTTCACAATTGTTTATTCATTCTTTTGTATACTTGCCAAGAAAAAACAAAATTTCTGTCTCTTTTGACTTTGTAACGCTTATTTGAATCTTGTTGTTTGGACTCTTTCACTAGTTTACCTGGAATGGCACCCTTCACTGAACGCAACATTGACAGTTTGTGACAACCAAAAACACGTATTTTACCGACGCATGCTCTAAATTAGCATATTCATGTTTATTTTATTTTCATTGGATGGAATAATTCACAAACCGTTCATGACCATGGGAAGTCCTTATCTGTAGTATACCAGCTGTATGACGTTCTGTATAAAGCTGTCTGGACTGACTCTGTGACTAAGGGGAAGTCCTTACCTGTAGTATGCCAGCTGTATGACATTCTGTATAAAGCTGTCTGGACTGACTCTGTGACTAAGGGGAAGTCCTTACCTGTAGTATGCCAGCTGTATGACGTCAGGGTTTCCCCCAGGATCATAAGGCATGTCGCATGCAACATGCCTTCCTGGAAAAGAAAGGAAAAACAACATGCCTTCATCAGAGCAACATGCCTTAAGATTTTCTTAATTTTCATGAATAACAATTTAAAAGAAGAAAAATAGAATTTCTAGGGTGATTCTTGTTCCTTTTGCACCAAAATCATAAAAGTATGTTATTTTGCCATTTTGCCATTAATAGGCACTATTTTTTCAAGCCCAGTTTGGTAAGTGTAATGTCAGAACAACATGCTTTCACAATTTTCTGGGGGAAACCCTGGACGTTCTGTATAAAGCTGTCTGGACTGATTCTGTGACTAAGGGGAAGTCCTTACCTGTAGTATGCCAGCTGTATGACATTCTGTATAAAGCTGTCTGGACTGACTCTGTGACTAAGGGAAAGTCCTTACCTGTAGTATGCCAGCTGTATGACATTCTGTATAAAGCTGTCTGGACTGACTCTGTGACTAAGGGGAAGTCCTTACCTGTAGTATGCCAGCTGTATGGCATTCTGTATAAAGCTGTCTGGACTGACTCTGTGACTAAGGGAAAGTCCTTACCTGTAGTATGCCAGCTGTATGGCATTCTGTATAAAGCTGTCCGGACTGACTCTGTGACCATGGGAAGTCCTTACCTGTAGTATGCCAGCTGTATGGCATTCTGTATAAAGCTGTCCGGACCGACTCTGTGACCATGGGAAGTCCTTACCTGTAGTATGCCAGCTGTATGGCGTTCTGTATAAAGCTGTCCTGACCGACTCTGTGACCATGGGAAGTCCTTACCTGTAGTATGCCAGCTGTATGGCATTCTGTATAAAGCTGTCTGGACTGACTCTGTGACCATGGGAAGTCCTTACCTGTAGTATGCCAGCTGTATGGCGTTCTGTATAAAGCTGTCTGGACCGACTCTCTGTGACTTGGGAAAGTCTTTTCCAAACTCATTAAACACTAATACTTTCAGGTCAAGGTCATCTATCAATCTGTATAAATAGAAAATAACATATATCCTAGTGACCCAGCTTTTAAAATAACTGAATTCTGACACATGAAAAGTATTGAAACTATCCCTAAATTAAATACTCATGATGTCATTAAGTGAGAATAATAGGTACAAATTTATTTTGATAATTACCAAAAATTCTAACACGACCTGCGCAGTCTTTCATATACACAAAGAAGAGAGACAGCTGTATGTTATTCTACGATAAAGTACAGCTGTTCCATTAATTCCCCGCGTATATATCATCCGTTGGAAGAACCACGTTACATGACGTCATTTGGTAAATATACGTCACAAAGACAAACTCATCAGTAATTTTAATGAAATGTTAATTACAACAAACTTGCCATGCTCCCAAACCTTGCACCCCCCCGATATAAACCCATCATGTGCATCAGTTCACATAACATTAATAAGCATCTTGAACAAGCGGAGAACTTTGCATACGAGTTTGTCCAATGGAACAGCCTGTAAACATAGCAGCCTGATTACCTTGACCTCCGAGATAATACATAGTAGCCCCACAATAGCGTAAACAATGGGGTTATTGTTGTGTTAGAATCGATATAAAAAATATGTACCTGTATTTTATCGGTGAATGAAACACAGTCGTTCGGATGCGAGTAAATTAAATCACTCGTGCTAACGCACTCGTGATTTAATTACTCCTAACATCCAAACTCCTAATTGTTTTTATTCACCCATAAAACACAGGTACGTATTTATTATTTCTTAAGTAAAATCAGTTTGATAACATCACAACTTGTAAAGTCACTTTAACGTCCAATTTGGTGATTTGTAACTATATAAACATTTAAGCCATTAAGTGACAATGTAACATTTGTGTGAACTTAGTTTCATCGAATTCCATTCAGATTCTGACGTACTTTAAATGGCATAGACGAAATTATATCCAAGTGTCACCTTGAGCTTTACGGTAAGGACTCAAGTATTGCACGTGACACACTTTCTCATTTTGATTAACATTTGTTTCAAGTTTTAAGAAATTCCTTTCAATACTTTCATAAGATATTGTCCAGACAAGACAAGATTTTGACTCATTTGACCTTTGACATCCAAGTATGACCTTTGAGGTATAGGCCTGATTTTTGGGAGTGACACACTCATTGTGATTTACGTTTGTTTGAAGTTTCAATAAAATTCCCTTCCATACTTTTAGTTATGGCTGAGACAGGATTTTGACTCATTTGACCTTTGACCTCCAAGTATGATCTTGACCTTGTACAGATCTAATTCTTACGCATGACATGCCTTCTCAGTTTGATTAACATTTGTGTTAAGTTTCATGAAATTCCAGTTAGTACTTTCAAGGTTATGGCCGAGACTTATTTGACCTTTGACCTCTAAGTATGACCTTGACATTTCATGTACAGCCTTGATTCTTGCGCACGACACACCTTCTCGATGCGATAAACATTTGCGTGAAGTTTTATGTAATCCCACTGTCTATTCCACTCCTCTGTCCGTCTAAAACAATTGTGTCTTAGCCATAATTTTAAAAATACTGAAGGGAATTACAGAAATTCACACAAATGTCAATCAAAATGAGAAAGTGTGTCACATGCAAGAATCAGGGCCGTACCTCAAAGGTCAAGGGTCAAATGAGTAAAGTACTGAAGGGATTACCTTCTAACTACTGGGGCGCTTGTTTCAGTCAAAGTCTTTCTGAAGTAACTTGAGCAATTTAAATAATACGTACATCAGTTATATATCATTAGAACTGGCATTTTTAGTGGTAAATAAAACTACTTTACTTTTGGAAATCAGTTGAGAAATTTTACAGCCAAAATGATTTTTTGATGGGGCTTTTCCAATGTAAATTCCTTGTTGGTGGGACAGCAGAAAATTAAGAAATTTCAAATAACTTCAGTTAGCCTTCATAGTTTGCTATAAAAATTTCAGGGCGTCTTAATTTACTGATATCCAACAAATTAAAAACATTTTTGGATAAAATTTCCAAAACAAAAAAAAATCTCATTTTTCATGCAGCAGAAATGACCAATCAAAAACAACTTTCGCACATGACCGATTTTGAAAACTAAGGTATTTTTATTTACCACTAAAAAAGTCTGTTTCATTGATATACAACTTATTTAGATAATAGATTAATTTATCTTAAAAGTCCAAAAAATCTTTGGCTGAAACAAGCGCCCAAAACAATAGACACATTTTTAGCAGGATCGGTATTGTGCGCATACTTTAAACAATGTAGCAATTCCTGCAAAAAAACACTTTTTTGTGGCATTTGTCACTTACTCGCAACATTTCCTGTTATTTCATTTTTATAACAAAATTAAACATTCATACAAAATACATGAATAAACAGGACTAGAATGGAATAAATTATTTCTTATATATGCTTTTCTGTTCATACTTATTTGGTCCATTTTGAATCAGTAAGTGGGATGACTTTTAAATTACTTTATACCAAAACATACTATCTTCTTTAAAGCAACTCATCACAATATCACAATCGCACGATAATCAAAATGATCCCTATTTGCCAGCTATGCTACAGGCAACACGAGACGCAGATGCTCTCCGAAACTTACCTGTCAGCATTAGCTTTGGCAGCTTCCAGTTTTTCGGAGACTTCTGGTGTGAGATTAAACTTCAATTTGATTGGTTTCTGTACATCTTCAGCTGTTTGGCTGTCCTTATCGCTTTTACTATAACGAAAAATATATATTTATTTTTTTAAAGGGACACTTGACAATCTTGAAGCATTTATCAAGAACTGAAATTAGCACCTCAATTTATTATTCTTGGTTGCAGAAAACTAAATATTTTCCCATAGGTTATACATCACTGTGAACACCAACAAACTTAGTTTTTAATGTTTATATTGACAGATTCTAATACACCCGCACTATACAGCCTAGTTTAAAATATCTCGTTATATTGAACGATATATCACTGTAATTTTTGCAATGTTAGGAGAATAAGCATTGCACATTGCGCATTGCGCATTGTAACGTATGCAACTTTAGGAGAGTAAGCAAAGCAATGCGAAAGATTTCAGATGTGTGCGTTATTTTCACATTTTAGGGGTATTAGAATAGAAATAGAACATCGTATACGGTGAATTATCTATAATATATCACGGTTTGTCGTTCAATTGTAAACAATAATTTCACTCGCCCTTCGGGCTCATGAAATTATTGTTTACAATTAAACTCCAAACCGTGATATATTAAACGATAATTCACAGTAAACGATGTTCTATTTCTTAAACAACAGTTTATTGTATACGCATTTATAAGCTCCATTTACTTTCAGTTTAACACTAATTTTCACAACTAACTGTAATACAGGTTGCATTACGTGCGATTCTGAGGATTCAGATGAAAACTTACATGAACTCTATACAGTGATCCATGAGATTTATGACTGGTGGGCCCTCCGCAGTTGTATGTTCAAAGTTCAGACCACTGAATCCATTGGCACCCACAATAAACTGTGCAACAAAAAGTTACAAACTCATCAACCTATAATATCATTTCAATCACAGTTGAACAACCAATTACGACAAAATATGCATACAAAAAAGGTTTGTTTCGAGACAAAGGAATTTTTTCAATAAAAAAAGGTATTAATACCTAATGTCCATATTGCTTATATACTATATAATACATTTTTATCTCCATATTACAATAAACATGTACCAAAACTAGAACTATCTCGGAATATGATGAATACCCCCACTTTTTGATCAGTTATGTGTATATGAAGTTTGGGAACAACCCATTCAAAACTGTTTAAGGAAGGCAAGTAATAATGTGTAACGGGACTGGATGCGACTGGACAAAATGTGTTACGCGACGGGATGCGACGTGACGTTACGGACAGCGTGATTCCTATATAGCCCTCACTTCACTTTGTGAAAGCGCGGATATAATAAAGACACCTAAGAAGAGCACCACCCCAAAAATCCTGACTGTTTTTTTTTTTAATCTGACAGCTGTATAGATCAACCTCTTTCATAATTGTATATAAAAATCGCTAAAAAGGATTTAAACACGTCAGAGAAGGTTCGGAATAACTGTGCACCACTGAGGTCACCTTTTCAATATGTTGTCATAGTGTTATTATATTATCATCGTACCACCTGTTTCCCCCAGTGTGCAGTATAACATCTCACTCACCTGTATATTTTTGTCGAACCACCTGTTTCCTCCGAGTGTGTGGCTGACCCACGCCCTTGTAACATCTCACCTGTATAGTTACGCCAGTATAACATCGCACTCACCTGTATAGTTTTGTCGAACCACCTGTTTTCCGAGTGTGCGGCTGACCCGGGCCCGTATAACATCTCACTCACCTGTATAGTTTTGTCGAACCACCTGTTTCCCGAGTGTGCGGCTGACCCATGCCCGGGTAACATCTCATTCACCTGTATAGTTTTGTCAAACCACCTGTTTCCCGAGTGTGCGGCTGACCCACGCCCTTGTAACATCTCACTCACCTGTATAGTTTTGTCGAACCACCTGTTTCCCGAGTGTGCGGCTGACCCACACCCGTGTAACATCTGGTGTCCGCTGGAGGTACGTAGATCTGCTTGGTCCGTGTTATTGCCATCCAGACACAAAACCAGGATACTTTTTTGTATGGAATCTAGTGATGACTTGTTTGTCTTATCTGTCAAGAGAGAGAGGAAGTTGGAAGTCAAGGAAGGTTTAGTCAACTTTTCTTTTATTCAATGCGTGGTATACACGAAAAAAATTTTTTTTATGTTTTTATTATTTTATATTTTCAACTTTTCGACCTCAGAGAATGGGTGCGCATAAAAACTCGAGAGTGCCCTATACATGGTAAAAGATGGCTCGTTGGTTGAATGGTGTTTTAAGTAACTTTCAGCACGTTTTAGGCTATATACGGGTCGATTTGTCAGTGGTGAAGGCAGACCACCGACATTTTCCTGGATAGAACCAGTATTGTAAGCCTTCCACATCTGTAAGATTCGACATTTTCTCACATTGTACAGGGTTCCCACCCTTATTGGAAGGCCAAATTGAAGGACTTTTCAAGGACCATTTTACAAAATTCAAGGACTAGTATTCACGCAATGTAATGCCCAAAACATCAACAAATATTCTAGGAACGCACAACCAATAGCCATTTTTGGGATGAACAGCAAAAATCCAGAATTTAAGGACTTTCAAGTACCTTATCAGATTTTCAAGCAATTTCCAGGCCTTGATATTTTTTTTCAAATTCAAGTTCTTTCAAGGATTTCAAAGACTCGTGTGAACCCTGTCACAAGTCGAGCTCCCACTGCGATTTGAACCCACAGCAGTGAGAGGTAAGAAGATTTTAAACGCAGCATCTTCACCATCCTGGCCATTACGTGGTCCGAGTATTAACTTTCATACCCCATCCAACCCCTTCTCCAAGAAGCAAAAACGGGATTGGCTGGGGTATGAAATAAAACCTTAATTTCAGCTTAAAACGTTTGCATATTGTAAAATTAAAACAACAAATAGATAATATTAAACAGGTTATCACATTCTTTTCAGTAAAAGTGTTTTTAAACGTTTTATTGTCAAAATATCCGTTATAAAATCCTGTTAATATAAGCTTCCCCATCGCTTAATGGAAATAAACTGGGACCGCGTAATGATGCTAATAATTATAAATAATACTCATTCAAGAAAATTCGTTTTAAATTTTTTAGTGATACACGTTTACCAGACAAAATATCTTCCCAATTTACCAGTACTTAACCACAACCAATTATAAAACACAATCACTGACAACGGTTTACCTTGTATCAATTTCTTGTACACTTTAGCCCAGGTGTCCCTATGTTCAACCGTGAAGATCCCAAGTGAGTCCCCTTTGGTGGCTCCGCTGTTCACAACCTCCATAAACTGCTGTTTGAGCTGGGGGGTCGTAAGGGGTCGACCATCCTGACCGTATACTGGCACTTCAAATACCTGGGGAGAGATTCATGAACAGTTAGGTGTGTCTTTTCATTGTTTAGTTTTTTATAAATGAACTCTTAACCTGCTAAGGGCGACTACAATAGCCATTGCATCCAGTGTAAACCCAGATCAGCCTGCAAGTAACTCGCAGGCTGATCAGTGTTTACACTTTCTGGCTGCGCATCAGTCATTTAACCAAAACACCTCTTTGTATCATAAATGGAACTGTCCAAATTCAAAGAATGGACAGTCCATTATATGTTCACAGCAGGTTCAGAAGAAGTACAACATTAAAGACCTGCATTTAACTAATTAAACTGCTGAAAAAACAATAAATTGTACTACTACACACATGCTCATGTATTATTCCAATTAAAGGATCCCTCCCAAACAGGAGTTTAATGAACATTTTACTGTCCAAAATAGCAAGAATTTCAAAAAAAAAGTTGAGACTTCTTTACATAAGATGACATGTAATATGTAACAAAAAAAATTCCATTAAAACATACCCAGGACCCGAGGAAGGCAATTTGATAAACATCTGTGGTTGGACCCTATTTTCCAAAATTTGGTTCTTCAAACTCAATTTTGAATCTATGGGTGGGTGTTCAGTTTCAAAAGTGCCTTCCTGGGGTCCAATGTATGTTTTAATGGAATAGCCCTAATGCAAACAGTGGAACTGAATTGGGTTTTTAAGGCGCACCAAAACATGAAAGGTTATATGGCGCCTAACAGGTATACATGCCAGGCTCATCCTCCATGCACATCGAGATAAAATATGGAGAACGGGCCTAGAACCTTCTCACCCTGAACTGCAGAGTTGCTGCAAATTCTAATGTAGACACTCCATTTCGCTGGAGCCACGTTATTGTTTTTCTGCCAACGCTCTAGTGATATGAGCGAGATGGGACCTGAAACAATGCAGGGGTCATGATGAAGACCTTTAATAAGCATGAACAAAAAATGATAAAATGAACATGAATTTGGGGGGGGGGTCTACCCTTCTGCCTTCCACTCCAACGGGATCTGCAGTGGCCCTATTCTTTGCCCGGTAACCAAACGGGGCCCCCGGAACCACACGGGGCTATGGAAAGTATGCATTATAGTTTCATTGATATAATTTGTATTATTTTTGCTTCCAACTCACAAACCACGTACATTGTTGTTGTACATGACTGTTATATGTCGAGGTGCACCTGGTTTATCCGGTGGGAAGCAGTTCCAGTCATCACGCTTTATTCCCGGCACACGGCACGCTGACAAGATTTGGAAATACTGCACCATACACAGGGGGTTCTTACCCAGGTGTTCTACCGGTAGAGTCTGACTGGAACAGTTTATAGCATACAATGTGCATGGCTTGGAAAAGGCGGCGGTGTGGCATCTCTGCGATCAGAATATTGTCTTCCCGGGTATTAAACATCTTTTACAATTTTACATAGCAATCTACACATTGAAGAACACGCAGATTTGAGTACACAGTGTATGTGTACGTATTTATTACATATAATACATCTGGGGCTCCCGCTTAAAGACTGCTTAGATTTAGTGTGTACCTGGGATACTCTGTACACATTATGTATAGATACAGCATTAAAGAGTGCATAGTAATTGTAGTGTCCATTAATATTATACTTAGTATAATATTAATGGACACTACATTGTCTATATACAGAATTAGTTCTACCCAGGAAAAGTGAGTGGTCTGCCTACACCACATTATACTTAGTATAATATTAATGGACACTACATTGTCTATATACAGAATTAGTTCTACCCAGGAAAAGTGAGTGGTCATGCCTACACCACGAAAAAAATCGACCGTCATATATAATCTAAAACGTGGGAATGACGTAAAACACAATTTAACAACAACAGCTATGTACACATGGGTTTATATTTATAGTAGTGAAAGGTCAATTAAAAGGTGCATACACTGTTACCTTTAGTTAAAAAAAATGGACACGTTTTGTGTCAGTATGGATTAAACACTACAAGACTCAAAACACTGTGCAGAGTAGTGAGTGGGCACACTAAATATAGGTAGGCCGCATGTTTTGATATTCCCTCGATTTTTGTCTGCTAAAAGCACTAAAAGATGAACTCTAAACTAAAAATTCTTTGAAAACCATTGGTCCGGACCCCCACATGAACCGTGTCAAAACCAAGGTGCACATGTCCTCTTCATGAATATATTAGATTTATTACAATCAAAGGTCGCGCAAAAGAGCGCAAGGGGGTTAAAGGACCCCAGGGGTGGGCAGATTTGTTTTTATGATTTTTTTTTTAACTTTTTTTTTTAACTTTTTGCAATTTTTTTAAAAATATTTTTTTTACTGAACATCTTATGAAAACAATGTATCTTTCTAATAAAATAAATTCTACTTTGATTTTTTGAAAAGTTGAAAAACATGCGGCCTACACCCTACCTGCTAAATACAACGGCCCTGAGGTGTACCATCATTCATACAGAGCTACAGATAAGCAGGGTATTTGCTTAAAAATGCCAAAATACCCAATTAAAATAAAAAGCATGAGTAATCGAAGTTGTCAAATAATAAAACAACCAATGCAAATTGAGCAATATATGGGTTTTTGAAGGGACACCCAGTCACCTTGTATAAAGTTTATTGTAAATGAAGTTGATTTTATTAGATTTTGTGTATTCAATATTAGTGGAATGCCACCCCAAAACAAAGTCGCAAGCTTTTATAGTTTTGTTTTACCCAATTGAAATCTTGAAATACCCAATTAAAGTTGTCCGGCCATGTTTTGTTTCATGAACATGTTTATGTTTATTTAAATCGATACACAACAATAGATATTTACAAGTCACACATTGAGAAAAGCGAGAATAAGATTTTATTTGATGACGTAGAAAACTTTGAACAGGTAAATTAATCCATAGGTAAATGTATTTATCAATTATCTGGCAATAGTCGTGCAGCTATACAATTCAGATTTACCTCATTTCCTCGTGCATACTTATTTTTACATACAACTTAGTAGCGTATTGAAATATATGTTTCTCTTTGGGACTATAAAGAAATGTTCATTTTAAGAGTTAAATTTGTTAATTGATAATACTACAAAAAGGGTGGCCATTCATGTTTAAATAAATACCGATGGGTAACTCTGTAATGTACATGTATGTGTCTATTTTACTCATTGTGTTTGCTTTCAGATCAAATGTTGTTAAAATCTGAAACTGTAAACACGGTCGCAATCAAGCCAAATCAACATATCTTAACAGGTCTTAAAACAACAGAAAATTCATACAAATGCATCTGTCACACGCCTAATGGTAAGAAGTAAGTAATGTATACTGTATACTTACTTGTCTATTGTCACTTTGTAGTCTAACATTCCAGCAATTAATCTTGATGCATACCTGAAATGAGAGGGTGTGCATTCTTACAGATCACCATCGAGTATAGGTGTTTGTATTAAAGAGAATTTAAAGAAACTAACCTGCCAAATAAGGCAAAATAACAAAAGTTACAAACCGCCAAATAAGGCAAAATAACAAGTTACAAAATCGTTCATCAAATCTCTGTCCAGATGTTCAGGTCATATAAGAATGTATATGTGCTGATAAAAAGTGTAGGATTTTTCACTGGTTCTTAAAATATCCGTGATTGAATATGCATAAAACAAATTATGATTTGGTAACTCTTAATTCAAGGCTCCAGTTTTGGGGTGAGGCCTGGCTGGTTTTAGCTGTTTATAATGCGTCTATAGAGTTTGAATTCTCAAAATAATTATGCAAGTTATATGAATTGAAATGTTGTTTAACGGCTCATCAACACAGTATAGGTTATTTAGAGCCGCCCCAGAGAGAGGGGAAGGATACATAGGAATCCGGAAACCTGCCCTACTTTTATATCGGATAGATTCCTATGGTTCTTTAACGTGCTCGGAGGATAAACCGATACACGGGACACCCGGTTTACATCCCCATCCGACGAACGAGGCTAAGGGAAAGTGTCTTGCCCAAGAACACACCGACGGAACTCAGTGGGACCACGGAGGATTGAACCCGGGGTCTCCGGTTACAAATCCGCCGCGCTACCGACTGCGCCACTGCAAGTTATATATATACCTCCTCGTTAGTAGGTTTAGAAACGGTGTATGTATGTTGTAAAATTTGCTGGTTGTTAACGGGATAGCTACTTTAACTAAACAAAGCACTCATTAGAAAATACTTGCAAAGTTTCATTATTGTACACCTAATACTTTGCAAGTTATTAGCCACAAACACTTGTAAAAGACAAGGTTAAGTTCCATGTTTAACTTTTCTTAAAGAGGAATAATTAAAAAAATATGAACAGAGAGTTACGGACCTTTATCTGATGTATTCATTTGATCATGCTGAAGATGTTAGCAAAATTTCATTGTTGTAGATCTTTTACTATGGAAGTTATAGCCACAATCACCTATTACACAGTAATACGTCACTACTGGCGAATAAAACTGATTATGTACAGTTGTTATACAAATAGAATGAATATGGTAGCAGAACATTAGGCATAAAAGAAAAAGTGTTTGTTTCCGCTAACCCGACCGACCATATTATTTAGCCGCGACCCGAACTTTTTCCTTGCAAAAATTATTATTTTAAAAATTTAAAAAAATAAATAATACTAAAAAGTTGAACCCATGAACCAAGGTTTCTTATGGAGATAAAATAATAAAAAATAAAAATATATTCCTCCAGTGAGATTTGAACTCATGACCTCTGGGGTTTCCAGTGTACATTACCAAATATTGAAAAAGGGCATAACCATGTATTATCTAGGTATTAATACCTTCCCAGTACTTTTTATCAGATTAAAAGTGTTTTTTCATTAGAAAAAATAAGGTCATTAATAATAAAAAAATAAAAATAAAAAAAAGTTTTGCCTACCTACCTACCCTATTTTTTTTTGAAGCCGTTAGCGGAAACAAACCATTTTATTTTTTTGGCCTTACTACCGTCATCATTTCAAAACAAACAAGAACATACGTTAGTTGTCCATCCAGGTCACTGTAATCAGCCTTCGGGAAGAGGACGCCAGGGTTGGGTGTTGATGACGCACGGCTCCGTAATCCAGGTAAGTAACATTCTTCCACCAGTCCTGACAGCTGAAATTAACACAAATCCATTTATGATTTATATTAGTAATTACCCATAATTTAAAGTACAGTAAAAAAAAGCGAAGTTTTACAACTTAACAAACTTGGGCTGCCAATCAAAACTTGTTGGTTTTGCTGTTGACTTTACCTTCCTATGGTGGAAAATGGCCCTGGAGTTTTACGAGCCTTATAGGTACTTTGGCAGTTATTGCACAATATCAGGTCAAAGCAACCTTGACCCTAAAATTAATAAGCTTATTCCAGTCACCAATTGACATGTTGCCAGTACTTAGATATCTCCGCCCTATTGTTGAGTGTCGAGTATATTGGACAATAGTTCATAAAACATAGTTGCACATGCTTTATACACGTGCTGTTGTTTGTCGGAGGTATTCGTTCTGGTTTGATTGGTAGAATGGATAAATGATTGACAACTGGCGACATGTTAATTGCAAGTGTTCTTATGAAGTTCTAAGAGCCTAAAATTATCGCAAGGAATACAAGTCCCCATGGCAACACAGATGCACAAGGTGATTC
>JAWPHD010012367.1:0-76267 GCA_037043455.1 Cyrtodaria siliqua
GTTAATAAATCTTTACTTTTAATCGGTACATATACATTATTATATGACCGAATACTTGGAGTTTTGACGGTGTTGTAGTGCAATTTTGCAATTTTGCCGTCATTTGGCAGGATAGCTACTTTAATCGGTGTGTCCCGTTACCAGCATTTATTTAACGAGATTGAATGAGTGATGTTTTTCACGAGTGAGTATAATCAAAGAACAAAAACAAAGCAGATCAGGCCTTCCGATGAGGAATAACATAGTTCTGACTAAATAGCTACTGTCAATTCATGTTTTATTTTCATCAATTACATAAAAATATAGCGTTATTTTAAGTTTATTTCTTGTTTTCGTAGGGTTTCTTTTTTGTTTTGCCTACACATTTTACCGTAATCTCTAATAACTGACTATTTCACTGTTCATTTTCACCAGCTTCTGAGCACAGTATGACCCTTTTTTTCTTCGACGTGCCGTAAAACACCATTCATTCATTATCTTTTCTTACATCAGTCATTTCTTCGTCATCGATTTGGCTGCAGCTACTTAAATGTTCGTGTCTAAACGTTGCACAATTGATCTTTTAACCTCAACACTTTGCATTTTTATATTTTGACCTGAAAAATTTAACGGCAATGTCATCAAAACAAAAGCAAGGAAAATCCTTAAAAAAAAGGTGACATTTTTAAATGTGTATCACCTTTGTTTCGGATTAAGATTAGTATGCCGAATAGTACAAGGTCTTCAAATATATTGTTTTATTTGTTTTAGCTTATATTTTGTTTGTTTGACATCTCGAATGAATTTACAACAGAGATCTCTAATACATGTAAAAATTTCAATACTTTATCATACAAAAATCAGTTTGCTTTCTTGTTATGTAATGAAGACGAATATATAATCAATAGAACAGCAGGGTTTATTTACACATGTTATACCATGAGATTTAATCATTTGAACTGTAATATTATATTATAAGTAACAAATCAGGTCTGTCATGTTAGTGTTATAAATCATGGATTTTTCATAAATATAATGTGCACTTAACAGCTGTAAGAACTTGTTGAAGTTCTTGAATTGAATTGATAAACTGAAAAAGTGTCATTGTTGTTTTATGCCTTATCTAATTAGATGTTTACTTATGTTAATTGTGTTGTATAATCAGAATTAAGCTTTTGTTATTTTATAACCTAATATATGTCAAAATTATTATGTGATTACTATGCTAGTGATGGCCCATGATTGGAAATAAAATATATTCTATTCTATTCTATTCTCGTCATATCAATCAATGTCAACGTCAATAGAAGTTCAAAAGTCAAGGTAGAAAATCACACACAAATGGTCATAGAATGACAACTTTAAAATGTATGACTTATACATAGAAACTATGACCTGCCAATTAGTTAAATGAATTAAAAAGTAGGTAAGTGGTATCGAAAATGATCAGTGAACCGCTTTCCTACCAAATTGTTTTATTGGGCAAATATAACTTTATAATGTAAAGAAAATCAGCAAATATAAAGGGCAGCACATGTGCCAATTTCATAGAAACTTGAAACATAGCATGAATGATATGTGGGTCTCAAGTCTGACCCCATACTTATATGACTATAGAAATGAATGTCAAGGTTTCAAAATCTTAAACATGGTCTTGCATGGTCATTTTTCATTGGTGTGGCCAATTTTTCATACAATATTATTCACCTCTTAATTAGGTCAATGAACTAAAATAATAGTCACAGTGACCTAATGACCTACTTTCTCTAAAGGACCTACTTCAAGCCTACAGTATTGAGGGCGCACGAGAGAGATATTTTATAGATAACTGAGTACGAGATATTTTATAGATAACTGATTACGAGATATTTTACAGATAACTGATTACATGAGTGTGGTGATTTAAATATATACACACGTATTTATACAAAGAAAAAAAGTTTGCTGTTGTTGGATCTTGTGCGACTTTATTTAATCACGGCGTTATGAATATCCAAGTCTGTTAATACTGATTATGTATTTACCTTTCTCTATCACTACTGTCCATAACGAATATAATTCCATCGGTACCTTTATAATAATGTCTAAAAATTGGTCTGGGCTTTCCTCGGCAACCAATGTCCCACGCGGTCAATTGTACATTATTGACCGTTATAGTCTCTAAATTAAACCCAGTCGTCGGGATGGTCGTGACCACTTCGTTAAGCTTTAGTTTATACAGAAGGGTCGTTTTGCCGGCGGCGTCAAGTCCTAAAAACAAAACCCTCACTTCTATTCCGCCAAAAAGTCTCTTGAATATCGAATTCCCCATGGTATAGTGTCGTAATGGTATTATTTATGTCCAGTATGATTTAGTGCACTACAACAGATGTAAACGTTTCTGTAACTTGAATAATGGCATCCGCACGGAAGACCGATACCATGCTGTTATATTATCCTTCACTAAACATAAATGGCCTTAAATAGGACTAACGGCATGTATGCGACACATCCCCGATAACAACGTTGTTGCCAAACACGTCAAAACAATATCCGGGGTTATAATATAAACCGGTAAATCGTAGTATTAACACTTGCATATAAAATGCTTATCCAGGAGAAGTGGATGGTCTGCCGCCACCACAATGAAATCGCCCGTCATATATAACCTTACATGGGTTGAAATCGACGTAAAACACCACGACCAAACAAACAAACAAAACAAACTGAACAGTTATGAACTGGATATAATGTGATGTTGGTGCTAATACTCTACAACTATGCATGGGACAGTTTTGAAAGAAGACCATATTGAAATTCTATCAATTCTCATATTATTATGGTTAAACAAGATTCTACCATCCAAGCGATCCAGCATTTTCTTATTTCGTTTTGGGCCGTTGTGGCCTAGTGGATAGCACAATACTCTGAATCCGGCGCTATAAGGTTACTTGTGTCTCGGAGAGCACGGGTCCAAGTCTCATTGGCGCTATAAGGTTACTTGTGTCTCGGTTTTCATCCAGGTCAAAGAAAAAGCCAACATCAAACTTGGCTAGCCGTAATTCATCTATCATTGCCTACCAACCCTAGTGCATACACATGTTTAGTTTAATGTGACGATGTGTCTCGGTGACGATGTGTCGTGGTCAAAACCGTGTCCTTATCTTCTAGGCAAAGGTCTCACTTAGACTTTAAATGTTATTGCTATAATGTCCTGCCAATAACTTATTATGCTATTATTCGATTCCAATAATAGTAAGTACACACACATTTGTTTCGACATATACTGAAAGAAATACGTTTTGCACGGTCTTTTGTATATCTAACGTAAACAAACTGAATGTTTATTTTATAATTTAAAGCATTTAATAACTTTGGCATGTCAGAAGGTGTTCATGTTTTTCACTTATTATGTGTGATTCAAAGTAAGTATCAGAGTTATCTCCCATTATATAAAACAACATTTTTCACATTAAAAAATAAGAATATTATCAAGAACAGGGTTAACATTTATTAAATAAATATTCTGGGTTTCGAGTGATAAAAAACACAAAAACAATTGACATTAACCTTGTCATTATAATGAAATTACGTACCAAAGTTTTAAATTTTAAAATTATCCCCCTTTATATTCAAATAAGAGCGAAATTATAATTTCTTTAAAGCAGGGTATATTAAAACATGTTGCTACAATTTTCTCAGATATCGTTTAAAAATAATGTCCTGCATATACTTGTTAATTATGTTAATGATATTGTTAATGGCGGGTGAAGAACATAGCCTTGAATCTGCTCAATGGGATTTATCATGTTATTTATGTGCTGAACTAATTTCTGTCAGTATATTATAATAAAGTGATTCACAGTGTGCAAGTGGGGAATAACTCTTCCACTGCAAATATATATAACAACGAGTATGCATGGGAGCTCAGACACGAGGCTTTGTCATACTGCAAAGAAAATTCTCAGGATTTCATTGGTCAATGCGCCGTAGACATGAGCCCCATGTCTACGTCTCGAGACGTGAACATAGGACGAATTCCCCGTAGGTACCCCATTACTTAAATACACAAAAACAAAATGGCGACGATAACGTTGCCGATTCGTTTTGGAAACCGCCGATTGTTTCCTCCCTATCGCTTCTCTGCGCTTTCCACTCTGTGTAAACAGTCTGAAATAATCGTAAGTGTATTTTTTTAGAAAATTTTACAGATAATAAAACATTAACATAGTGACTAAATACGTTTATTTTATTAAAAAATCCGCCAAATATAACGACGTTAGAGCGATGACGTCACGAAAGTAAACAACGGCTAGTTCGAGGCACGTTACGGGGAAATTGGCGCAATAAAAATGAAATCGTGTTTTTGGCCGATTTTTTTCTTAAATAAATGGTTACAACTTTGAAGTATGACAAATTCGTTATTAGGTTTCTACACAGGGAACATGGGCTCACATTCCCAGCCTGGAAATATATATTCCCCCTCGCCTAACGGGTCGGGTGAATATAATTTCCAGGCAGGGAATGTGAGCCCATGTCCCCTGTCAAGAATCCTAATAACTAGTAATATTTTATTATCTCTACTAACTTCGAATATTACTGATAGCCTGTTATCTCCATGCATATTAATAGTGTTATATAACCCATGCTTGATTATTAAACAGGCGACACTGCAAAGATGATGTTTGACTCTATCAGGCCTGAGACGCCATATCAAAAGCTCGAGGGCTGATATGGGTCGAGGGCCTGATATAGGGTGTGATATGAAAATACACATTTTTATTATATTTATCATATGCTTCAGCTTTGTCGAAATGTCAACTTCAGATCACTCACTACGCTGTTTTCCAGGGAGAAAAAAAATCGTTTTTAATAATGATAGATACTTTTATTGACTTAAACTATTACAGATTTTCATCATTACAAATATTTGACAATTATAATATACACACACATATTGATGAAGTATAACGTGATATCACTGTCACATACTGATGAGGTATAACATGATATCACTGTCACGTATCGATCAGGTATAACGTTGTATCACTCTCACTTATCGATTATGTTTAACGTGGTATCACTGTCAAAGTGATATCACTGTCACATATCGATGAGGTATAACGTGATATCACTGTCACATAGCGATTCTGTTATTTTTTATTGCATTATATTCCCATCACTATAGTACAAATAATAACGTGTCTTGTGGGAATGATAGATAACAAATGAAAACAAGTGCAAAGAGGGACAATTACCGTTAGATACTGGTATAGCAGAACCACTGTTCATAAATATGCACCCGACACACAATATATGCAATATATAACAAATATCACTGTTACATGTTGATGAGGTATAACGTGATATCACTGTCAAGTATTGATGAGGTATAGCATAATATCACAGTCACGTATCGATTAAGTATAAAGTGATATCACTGTCACATATCGATGAGGTATATAGAGTTTAATAACCAGTGTTTTTGAGATACGGGAAATATCTCCCGACGTAGAGAAATGGCCCCGATATAAGAACGAGTGCTTATATCGTGGCCATTTCTCTACCGAGTCCGCACTCGTTCTTATATCGGGGCCCGAGGTAGAGAAATGGTCCCGATATAAGAACGAGTGCTTATATCGTGGCCATTTCTCTACCGAGTCCGCACTCGTTCTTATATCGGGGCCATTTCTCTACCGAGGGAGATATTTTCAGTATCTCAAAAACACTGGTTATTAAACTATATATTACATAATTGAAAATGATATTTTATTAATATTTCTAATGATTCACCCCTTTTTACACCAGTTTGGTGTACGAGAACGCCAAGACGACGTTACGTCATCCAAGACGACGTTACGTCATACAAACAAAACAAGTGGAACCGGAACTCTTCGTTAATTTCCGTAATCGTTATTTCCTAGTGCCGGAATCGGACGACGACGTCCGTAAAACAATCGGAACGTCATTTGGCATTCCCGCCACTGTCGGAAAAGGCCGAGCAATGTTCCGTACTGGGAAATATCTCCCAGTCGTATTTCAATATAATAATAGAGTTTAGGTAAATAAGGGGTTTTACGGCGCACCAACACACAAAACGTATATATGCCGCCAACAGGAATGACCATTCCAGGCTCACTCTGCGTAACATCTAAATACAATATGCAGAATGAGCCTGGAACCTTCTCACCTGCAGAACTGCAGAGTTGCTCCAAATTCTCTTGTTAATATCGCTGGAGAAATGATCATTGTTTTCCTCCACATCTCAAGTAGCACCTAAAGCCATATTGGAATCACGATGAATGAACATGACAAAATGTACATGAATTCGGGAGGATTTAACAAGCAGTGGCCATATTCTTGCATGGGAACCACACAGGGCTAATCCACTAATAGATGTGCATCCTTATACATATGTGTTTCACCATACGCGTAGCTTCATCTTTACATATTCGAAAATGTTACTAAAATATGACCCTTTCTCCACAGGTTTATCAGTATCAACACCATTATTTCCCCCGACACTGCTATCGCCTACGTTACTAGCTTGGAAATGACCCGTATTGTCAGCAAACCACGACTGTTTCATATCCTCAGTTAGAATGTCTGTGAACCAGTTTAGAGAATCATGCAGCCCCTCCCCAGTAACCGCACAAACTCCAAAAACTTTCCATTGTCTATCGCGAAGATACGCTTTCGTGTTGATTGTAGTTTCAATCTCCTCCGGTGTCATAGCATTTACTACATCCTGTTTATTTGCTAGAACCAGAACAGGTACACTGGTCAGTTCTGCCTCCTGACTTATCATTCTCAATATGTCATCCAACGCCTCTCCAAATCTGAAAAGGAGGATTGATACATTTATTAAAGATCAGTGAATAATGTATTGGTGTTTTTAAAAGAAAGTCCCAATTGAGAAGATGTTAAGGCGGTGGTTGAACAAGCTATACGTGTTTTTCATGTATGTGTTGTTTTGCTGTTGTTTTTTTGTTTAACATGATAATTAAAATGACGATAGATGATTTATTTCAAGATTAGTGTTTATTTGTTGTTTTTTTGTGGGGTTTTGTAGAAAATTTAAATTAATATAAATTAAGGGAAAAAATGTATTTCAATCCTGTTTTCCACAAGCACACTTAACAAAACAGCTAGTGTGGCTATCGTGTTGAAACTTTGTATAGTTGAATACGTGACCTTGACATCCTGTTTTCCACAAGCTCACTACACAAAACAGCTAGTGTGGCTATCGTGTTGAAACTTCGTATAGTTGAATACGTGACCTTGACATCCTATTTTCCATAAGCTCACTACCCAAAACAGTTAGTGTGGCTATCGTGTTGAAACTTGGCATAGTTGAAAACGTACCTTGACACTGACAATTTTATTTTATTTATCTTTGCACGGCTCTTTCCCGACACCTTTTTAATATTGTTTTCATTTTTAATTATGTCATTGACCTCCAATGTAGGTCAATAAATTCAAACGTAGGTACTAGTTACCCACGTTCTTTTATACAAAAACTAGGTCAAACAGAAACTATTATAAACATATATTAAAAATATGTTATGGAGAAAACCTGAAAAGTTAAGTTTTTAAGTTCTTATTATTTAATTATGAATATCATGGAGATGTTTTAAAGTAGCTATCCCGCCAATAACAGCCAGGTTTTACAACATATGTACACCATTTCTAAACCTACTGACGACAAGGTATATCTATAACTTTTATTTAATTTTGAGAATCCAAACTATATAGACACAATATAAACGGCTTTAACCAACCAGGCTATACCCCAAAACTGGAGCGTCGAATTTTGAGTTACCAACACATAATCAATTTTACGCATATTCAATCAAGGGTGTTTTAAGAACCCGTTAATAAATCTTTACTTTTCATCGGTACATATACATTATTATATGACCGAACACTTGGAGTGTTGACGGTTTTGTAGTGCAGGATAGCTACTTTAATTGATGTGTCCCGTTACCAGAAATTATTTAACGAGATTAAATGAGTGATGTTTTTCAAAGAGCAAAAACAAAGCAGGTCACGCCTTCAGATGAGGAATAGCATAGTTACGACTAAATAGCTACAGGCAATTCGTGTTTTATTTTCATAAATTCTATATAAAAAAATAGCGTTATTCTAAGTTAATTTCTTGTTTTCGAAGTGTTTTGTTTTTGTTTTGCATACACATTTTACCTTAATCTTTAACAACTGACTATTTCAGTGTTCATTTTCACCAGCTGTATGACTATTGTTTTCTTCGACGTGCCGTAAAACACCATTCATTCATCCATTCATTATTTTTTCTTACATCAGTCATTTCTTCTTCATCGATGTGGCTGTAGTTACTTAAGTTTTCGTGTCTAAACGTTGCACAATTGATCTTTTAACCTCAACATTTTGCATTTTTATATTTTGACCTGGAAAATTTAACATCGATGTCATCAAAACAAAAGCAAGAAAAATCCTTCAAAACAAAGTACCTTTCGTGACATTTTTAAATGTGTATCATCTTTGTTTCGGATTAAGATTAGTATGCCGAATAGTACAAGGTCTTCAAACGTATGTACGGCTTTGTTTTATTTGTTTTACCTTATAATTTGTTTGTTTGACATCTCATCATATCAATGTCAAGGTCAATAGAAGTTCAAAAGTCAAGGTAAAAAATCACACACAAATGGTCATAGAATGACAATTTCAAAATGTATGACTTATATAAGGAAACTATGACCTGCCAATTAGTTAAATGAATTAAAAAGTAGGTCAGTGATATCCAAAATGATCAGTGAACCTCTTTCCTAACAAATAGTTTTATTGGCCAAATATAACTTTATAATGTAAAGAAAATCAGCAAATATAAAGGGCAGCACGTGTGCCTATTTCATAGAAACTTGAAAAATGGCATGAATGATATGCGGGTCTCAAGTCTGACCCAATATTTATATGACTATAGAAATGAAGGTCAAGGTTTTCAAAATCTTAAACATGGTCTTGCATGGACATTTTTCATTGGTGTGGCCAATTTTTCATACAATATTATTCAGCTCTTAATTAGGTCAATGAACTAAAGTAATAGTCACGGTGACGCAATGACCTGCTTTCTGTAAAGGACCTACTTCAAGCCTACTGTATTGAGGGCGCACGAGAGAGATATTTTATAGATAACTGATTACGAGATATTTTATAGATAACTGATTACGAGATATTTTATAAATAACTGATTACCAGATATTTTATAGATAACTGATTACGAGATATTTTATAGATAACTGATAACCAGATATTTTATAGATAACTGATTACCAGATATTTTATAGATAACTGATTACATGAGTGTGGTGATTTAAATATATACACACGTATTTATAAAAAGAAAAAAAGTTTGCTGTTGTTGGATCTTGTGCGACTTTATTTAATCACGCCGTTATGAATATCCAAGTGCTGTTAATACTGATTATGTATTTACCTTTCTCTATCACTACTGTCCACAACGAATATAATTCCATCGGTACCTTTAAAATAATGTCTAAGAAGTGGTCTGATTTTATCTCGGCAACCCACGTCCCACGCGGTCAATTGTACATTATTGACCGTTATAGTCTCTACATTAAACCCAATCGTCGGGATGGTCGTGACCACTTCGTTAAGCTTTAGTTTATACAGAAGGGTCGTTTTGCCGGCGGCGTCCAGTCCTAAAAACAAAACCCTCACTTCTCTTCCGCCGAAAAGTCTCTTGAATATCGAATTCCCCATGGTATAGTGTCGTAATGGTATTATTTATGTCCAGTATGATTTAGTGTACTACAACAGATGTAAACGTTTCTGTAACTTGAATAATGACATCCGCACGGAAGACCGATACCATGCTATTATATTATCCTTTACTAAACATAAATGGCCGATACCATGCTATTATATTATCCTTCACTAAACATAAATGGCCGATACCATGCTATTATATTATCCTTTACTAAACATAAATGGCCGATACCATGCTATTATATTATCCTTCACTAAACATAAATGGCCGATACCATGCTATTATATTATCCTTCACTAAACATAAATGGCCGATACCATGCTATTATATTATCCTTCACTAAACATAAATGGCCGATACCATGCTATTATATTATCCTTCACTAAACATAAATGGCCGATACCATGCTATTATATTATCCTTCACTAAACATAAATGGCCGATACCATGCTATTATATTATCCTTCACTAAACATAAATGGCCGATACCATGCTATTATATTATCCTTCACTAAACATACATGGCCGATACCATGCTATTATATTATCCTTCACTAAACATAAATGGCCGATACCATGCTATTATATTATCCTTCACTAAACATAAATGGCCGATACCATGCTATTATATTATCCTTCACTAAACATAAATGGCCGATACCATGCTATTATATTATCCTTCACTAAACATAAATGGCCGATACCATGCTATTATATTATCCTTCACTAAACATAAATGGCCTGAAATAGGACTAGGTGTTAACAGCATGTATGCGACACATCCTCGATAACAACGTTGTTGCCAAACACGTCAAAACAATATCCGGGGTTATAATATAAACCGGTAAATCGTAGTATTAACACTGGCATATAAAATGCTTATCCAGGAGAAGTGGATGGTCTGCCGCCACCACAATAAAATCGCCCGTCATATATAACCTTACATGGGTTGAAATCGACGTAAAACACCACGACCAAACAAACAAACAAAACAAACTGAACAGTTATGAACTGGATATAATGTGATGTTGGTGCTAATACTCTACAACTATGCATGGGACAGTTTCGAAAGAAGACCTTTTGAAATTCTATCAATTCTCATAATATGAAATAGGCACTACCTATGTAACGGGCAAAGCAATTTGATAGCATGTACACTTTTTACCCATCTCTATTTTAAGGGTCAGAACTAACTATACATTTGATCAGATCTTAATCTTAAAGTCAGGAAATACTTATAGATAGATCTTTGCACAAATATGTAAATAAATATATTTGTAAGGCCTAATAAAATAATACCCTTGTTTACTGCAACAATAAGTAGTGGGTAGGAAGGTCAGCTTTTTGTTTTATTTTGTTTCTTAAATGACTTTAAACTTTAGAACAATAAGATACGGATAGATTTGAGTGCAGACTTTATTTGATCTTTTCATTTATACAGAAAATATGCGCAAGCGTTTCTGGTGCAGTTTTTGTGTGAGTCAGTGTATTTCAATTTTCGGGGGCTAACAAACTGAACAGTTTTCGGAAAAAAATAGACTCGTTTTATTCTCATAAAAGATGTCGGCAGCGTTTTAAAGGAGGTGGTCCGGTCACGGTGAACACATGTTTATTTGTAATCCGAGCCTTCTCTGAACCACTATAGATAATCTCAAAGAATCTCAAAGAATCTAGCAACATGTTTATTATTTATTCTAGCATGTCCAACGGAATGTAAGTGTATACATAAAATTGAAATATATCAAGGTTCTGTTTGTTGGCATAAAAACCCATCAAAATACATAGGATGTTTTTTCTATGTTTAATGAATGAGACTCATAGGTAGTGGTAGGTAGGTAGTCGAGGCCATTTAACTATTTTTCGCAGCGGTCCGTATAAGGCCACTTCCCCACCCAAATTACTTTGAAAATCATGCAGTTTCCCCATTTTTTAAACTTAACTCTGAAAATGTCATTTCCCAGTCATGAATCTTTCCCACATTCTAGGCCAAAATGCCCCTTTCCAGACCTCAGGCTTTTTTAACCTATTTAACAGGGGCCGAAATTCGGCCTCTTCCCAATTGCAAAAACCTCTATTTTTTCCCAATTTTGGGGTAAAAAATTCACATTAAAAAAATATATGTATATATATATATATATATTATTTATTTTTTGGGTAATTAAGTGACATACTTTACATAGTTTGTATGTTAACATAACTCAGTTCTAAAACCTAATCAATATTTTACCTAAAACTACATTTTAATGAAATTTTCCCATAAAAAAACATTTCCCAAAACAACGAAAATCATTTTTTTCCCCAATTTGGACAGTCTCGTGCTTATTTTCCCCAAATTCAGCAGGCCTAGGCCTTTTCCCGGTTTCCTTGAAAAAAGCCCTGGACCTAGTAAAAGGCTGTGGTGGTGTTGAGGAGGGGGAGGGGCAAGTTTTTTTCCCTCTCTTTAACTGTTATTAGTGAAATTTATTTTTTGTTATCTGTTTAGTGTTATTGAGGGAATGTAGCGCCACAGCCAAACTATCTTTATTATTGAGAGTTCTGAAAAAAATGAATAAAGGTGAAAGAATTTTCAAAATCGGATGATAAACAAAGAAGTTATGATTATTTGAAGGTTCTGTTGAAACGGATATGGAAGCCGCCATTTTGAGAGCTATGACATCACAGTTCTATTGACCATATATGGTAATATTTATAAATATGAAACATTACTGATTAATAGGAAAAAATGACAGCTACTTTATGAAAAATATGTATCATACGTGACTTAATGACAATAATACTTTATAAGTAAAGGATTTTGCATTCATTTGCAGCGACTTTCTTTGCTTTAAATGATTTTGATCAATATACCATATATGGTAAATTGGAACTATGACGTCATAGTTCTAAAAATGGCGGCTCCCATATTCGTTTTAGAACAACTTTTAAATGGTCATATCTTTTTTGTGTATCTTCCGATTTTGATAATTCTTTCACCTTTTCCCAAGTGTTTCAGAACTCTCAATAATAAAGCTTGTTTGGCTGTGGCGCTACATTCCCTTTAATTAATCTTTGTTACCTGTTATTATCAAATTCTTACTCCAGTCCCCATCCATTCCATACACAATTAATCATTCATTGTATCAAATTACTTTGGCCGTTATCTAGTGAGTGCCTGTGTTATATTAAAACATTATTGTTACATTTTTAACATGCGATTAAGGTAAACATATGCGTAAATTTGTCTAGCCTTTTCCTTATTTTATGTAGGATCTCTTTACTGGAAACACATATTTTGTTCTATCATATACTAAAATAAACTCTTCTAACTGAAATAAACTCTTCTTAATCACAATTGCTGGTATCATATTTTGTTATAAGGGTCGAAATTCGACCCATTCCGTCTCAAAAATGTATTTTATTGCAGTAAACCTCACCTGCTTGGAACCCATTTAAAATTCGATGGAGAACCCGGAAATCTCGCCGTGTTTAGAACCTGTCCTTTTTAAACAGTCAAGAGATTAGTCTCCCTTTATTATAAGTACACATTTGTTTTTTCTCGAGGTTTTGTGAATGTGAATTTTAGAAACGCTAACAAGAAATTTGCAACATAGCTGCGTTAATTTGTTTGTTTATTAAACGAAAACATTGCACAGCAAGGTCACTTAATTCGTATTTTCCGTAAAAATAGCGGAGAAAAAGGCCTGTGACATGTAATAGTCGCACGTCGTAGAGAACGCTAACGCGCTGTGGAAACTTTCTTTACGACGTGTGAAACGTACGACCTATACTGATTACGACGTGCGAAACGTACGATCTAAACCGATCACAGACGCTTCAAAATTGAAGCGCTTCAGAGTCCGGGAATAATGAAAAACATATAGAAAACTACTGGGTACTTCATAAAAATGTAAGCATTCTTCAAAATTAATTATTTCTGTTAACAATGGAAAGCCGGTAAGTTACTTTTGGCTTTCAACTGTTAATCACGTCTGCGTGACTTCACCGTGAGACAGGAAGCTGGTCAAAAATGCGACCGGAAGTTTCAAAATGGCGTCGTCCGCGTCGTCTGCCATCTTGGAGACAAAATTCAAGTTTGACGCACTACGAAAATGAAAATTAGTAGCGTTAGTTAGTAAGTGAGTAACATATTCATTCCAATGCATACATGTACATACGTGTAACCTATAGTCGGGCTTCGCCCGACCTGCCTTCGCCCGACCTGCCTTCGGCAGGTCGAGCTTTGCCCGTATTATTATGGTTAAACAAGATTCTACCATCCAAGCGATCCAGCATTTTCTTATTTCGTTTTGGGCCGTTGTGGCCCAGTGGATAGCACGATACTCTGAATCCGGCGCTATAAGGTTACTTGTGTCTCGGAGAGCACGGGTCCAAGTCTCACTGGCGCTATAAGGTTACTTGTGTCTCGGTTTTCATCAAGGTCAAAGATAAAGCCAACATCAAACTTGGCTAGCCGTAATTCATCTATCATTGCCTACCAACCCTAATGCATACACATGTTTAGTTTAATGTGACGATGTGTCTTGGTGACGATGTGTCGTGGTCAAAACCGTGTCCTTATCTTCTAGGCAAAGGTCTCACTTAGATTTTAAGTGTTATTGCTATAATGTCCTGCCAATAACTTATTATGCTATTATTCGATTCCAATAATAGTAAGTACACACACATTTGTCTCGACATATACTGAAAGAAATAAGTTTTGCACGGTCTTTTGTATATCTAACGTAAAAAAACTGAATGTTTATTTTATAATTTAAAGCATTTAATAACTTTGGCATGTCAGAAGGTGTTCATGTTTTTCACTTATTATGTGTGATTCAAAGTAAGTATCAGAGTTATCTCCCATTATATAAAACAACATTTTTCACATTAAAAAATAAGAATATTATCAAGAACAGGGTTAACATTTATTAAATAATTATTCTGGGTTTCGAGTGATAAAAAACACAAAAACAATTGACATTAACCTTGTCATTATAATGAAATTACGTACCAAAGTTTTAAATTTTAAAATTATCCCCCTTTATATTCAAATTAGAGCGAAATTATAATTTCTTTGAAGCAGGGTATATTAAAACATGTTGCTACAATTTTCTCAGATATCGTTTAAAAATAATGTCCTGCATATACTTGTTAATTATGTTAATGATATTGTTAATGGCGGGTGAAGAACATAGCCTTGAATCTGCTCAATGGGATTTATCATGTTATTTATGTGCTAAACGTATTTCTGTCAGTATATTATAATAAAGTGATTCACAGTGTGCAAGTAGGGAATAACTCTTCCACTGCAAATATATATAACAACGAGTATGCATGGGAGCTCAGACACAAGGCTTTGTCATACTGCAAAGAAAATTCTCAGGATTTCATTGGTCAATGAGCCCATGTCTACGTCTCGAGACGTAAACATAGGACGAATTCCCCGTAGGTACCCCATTACTTAAATACACAAAAACAAAATGGCGACGATAACGTTGCCGATTCGTTTTGGAAACCGCCGATTGTTTCCTCCCTATCGCTTCTCTGCGCTTTCCACTCTATGTAACAGTCTGAAATAATCGTAAGCATATTTTTTTAGAAAATTTTACAGATAATAAAACATTAACATAGTGACAAAATACGTTTATTTTATTAAAAAATCCGCCAAATATAACGACGTTAGAGCGATGACGTCACGAAAGTAAACAACGGCTAGTTCGAGGCACGTTACGGGGAAATTGGCGCAATAATAATGAAATCGTGTTTTTGGCTGATTTTTTTCTTAAATAAATGGTTACAACTTTGAAGTATGACAAATTCGTTATTAGGATTCTACACAAGGAACATGGGCTCACATTCCCAGCCTGGAAATATATATTCCCCCTCGCCTAACGGCTCGGGTGAATATAATTTCCAGGCAGGGAATGTGAGCCCATGTCCCCTGTCAAGAATCCTAATAACTAGTAATATTTTATTATCTCTATTAACTTCGAATATTACTGATAGCCTGTTATCTCCATGCATATTAATAGTGTTATATAACCCATGCTTGATTATTAAACAGGCGACACTGCAAAGATGGTGTTTGACTCTATCAGGCCTGAGACGCCATATCAAAAGCTCGAGGGCTGATATGGGTCGAGGGCCTGATATAGGGTGTGATATGAAAATACACGTTTTTATTATATTTATCATATGCTTCAGCTTTGTCGAAATGTCAACTTCAGATCACTCACTACGCTGTTTTCCAGGGAGAAAAAAAATCGTTTTTAATAATGATAGATACTTTTATTGACTTAAACTATTACAGATTTTCATCATTACAAATATTTGACAATTATAATATACACACACATATTGATGAAGTATAACGTGATATCACTGTCACATACTGATGAGGTATAACATGATATCACTGTCACGTATCGATCAGGTATAACGCGGTATCACTCTCACTTATCGATTATGTATAACGTGGTATCACTGTCAAAGTGATAACACTGTCACATATCGATGAGGTATAACGTGATATCACTGTCACATAGCGATTCTGTTATTTTTTATTGCATTGTATTCCCATCACTATAGTACAAATAATAACGTGTCTTGTGGGAATGATAGATAACAAATGAAAACAAGTGCCGTTAGATACTGGTATAGCAGAACCACTGTTCATAAATATGCACCCGACACACAATATATGCAATATATAACAAATATCACTGTTACATGTTGATGAGGTATAACGTGATATCACTGTCAAGTATTGATGAGGTATAGCATAATATCACAGTCACGTATCGATTAAGTATAAAGTGATATCACTGTCATATATCGATGAGGTATATAGAGTTTAATAACCAGTGTTTTTGAGATACGGGAAATATCTCCCGAGGTAGAGAAATGGCCACGATATAAGAACGAGTGCTCGGCCGAGGTAGAGAAATGGCCCCGATATAAGAACGAGTGCCGTGCCGAGCACTCGTTCTTATATCGTGGCATTTTCTCTACCGAGTCCGCACTCGTTCTTATATCGGGGCCATTTCTCTACCGAGGGAGATATTTTCAGTATCTCAAAAACACTGATTATTAAACTATATATTACATAATTTAAAATGATATTTTATTATTATTTCTAATGATTCACCCCTTTTTACACCAGTTTGCACGAGAACGCCAAGACGACGTTACGTCATTCAAGACAGTGATATCACGTTATACCTCATCATATAAGCCGTTGTTTACTTTCGTGACGTCATATCGTGAAGGTATAACGTGATATCACTGTCACGTATCGATCAGGTATAACTTGATAACACTGTCACATATCGATCAGGTATAACGTGATATCACTGTCATATATCGATGAGGTATAACATGATATCACTGTCACGTATCGATGAGGTATATCGTGATATCACTGTCACGTATCGATGATGTATTACGTGGTATCACTGTCAAAGTGATATCACTGTCACATATTGATGAGGTATAATGTGAAATCTCACATATCGATGAGGTATAACGTGATATCACTCTCATATATCGATGAGGTATAACATGATATCACTGTCACGTATCGATGAGGTATATCGTGATATCACTGTCACGTAAAGATGATGTATAAAGTGGTATCACTGTCAAAGTGATATCACTTTCTCACATATCGATGAGGTATAACGTGATATCACTGTCACATATCGATGAAGTATAACGTGATTATCAGCGTACAATGGTCACATTTGGTAAGTTTAACGATTAATATATAAACATGTATTCTGTATTATATATTTTAATTGCCAACATTACAAACACAACAATTCAGAAGAATATAGGCGATATAAGGTAAACAAATAAATACTAGTATCGAGCCTAACAAGGCTTAAGAGTCAGTATGGCCACTAAAGAAACCTCAAATGAAAAACTGAGTTTGAGTTTACAACACAGTTATTAATATGGATAACAAAAGTGAACATGAAGGATAAAAACAGATCACTTGACATAAGCAAATCTGTAAATACTGGTCTCCACGAAGCATAGCTAGTAAGTACAACAACCGATTAAGTAGCCAGACATTGATATTGTTTATGGACAAATAAATATTTATCGAAATACAATATATAGTACAAATTAGGGCTTCCGCGCCTCCATTATTATTGTTCTACGCAATATGGGAATATGGACTATTCTGGAATTGTGCAAGGGATTAAACAATATAACATATACCTCATCATATCGTTTTGTCGCTACAGAACACGATAATAGTATTTCAATATAATAATAGAGTTTAGGTTAGTAAGGGGTTTTTCGGCGCACCAACACACAAAACGTATACTAGTATATGCCGCCAACAGGAATGACCATTCAAGGCTCACTCTGCGTAACATCTAAATACAATATGCAGAATGAGCCTGGAACCTTCTCACCTGCAGAACTGCAGAGTTGCTCCAAATTCTCTTGTTAATATCGCTGGAGAAATGATCATTGTTTTCTTCCACATCTCAAGTAGCACCTAAAGTCATACTGGAATCACGATGAATGAACATGACAAAATGTACATGAATTCGGGAGGATTTAACAAGCAGTGGCCATATTCTTGCCTGGGAACCACACAGGGCTAATCTACTAATAGATGTGCATCCTTATACATATGTGTTTCACCATACGCGTAGCTTCATCTTTACATATTCGAAAATGTTACTAAAATATGACCCTTTCTCCACAGGTTTATCAGTATCAACACCATTCTTTTCCCCGACACTACTATCGCCTACGTTACTAGCTCGAGAATGACCCGTATTGTCAGAAAACCACGACTGTTTCATATCCTCAGTTAGAATGTCTGTGAACCAGTTTAGCGAATCATGCAGCCCCTCCCCTGTCACCGCACAAACTCCAAAAACTTTCCATTGTCTATCACGAAGATACGCTTTCGTGTTGATTGTAGTTTCAATCTCTTCCGGCGTCATAGCATTTACTATATCCTGTTTATTTGCTAGAACCAGAACAGGTACACCGGTCAGTTCTGCCTCTTGACTTATCATTCTCAATATGTCATCCAGCGCCTCTCCAAATCTGAAAAGGAGGATTGATAAATTTTATTAAAGATCAGTTAATAATGTATTGGTGTTTTTAAAAGGAAGTCCCAATTGAGAAGATGGTAAGGCGGTGGTTGATCAAGCTATACGTGTTTTTCATGTATGTGTTGTTTTGCTGTTGTTTTTTGTTTAACATGATAATTAAAATGACGATAGATGATTTATTTTAAGATTAATGTTTATTTGTTGTTTTTTTGGGGGATTTTGTAGAAAAAAAATTAAATTAATATAAATTAAGGGGAAAAAATGTATTTCAATCCTCTTTTCCACAAGCTTACTTCACAAAACAGCTAGTTTGGCTATCGTTGAAACTTTGTATAGTTGAAAACGTGACCTTGACATCCTGTTTTCCACAAGCTCACTACACAAAACAGCTAGTGTGGCTATCGTGTTGAAACTTTGTATAGTTGAATACGTGACCTTGACATCCTATTTTCCATAAGCTCACTACCCAAAACAGTTAGTGTGGCTATCGTGTTGAAACTTGGCATAGTTGAAAACGTACCTTGACACTGACAATTTTATTTTATTTATCTTTTAACGGCTCTTTCCCGACACCTTTTTAATATTGTTTTCATTTTTAATTATGTCATTGACCTCCAGTGTAGGTCAATAAATTCAAACGTAGGTACTAGTTACCCACGTTCTTTTATACAAAAACTAGGTCAAACAGAAACTATTATAAACATATATTAAAAATATGTTATGGAGAAAACCTGAAAAGTTAAGTTTTTAAGTTCTTATTATTTAATTATGAATATCATGGAGATGTTTTAAAGTAGCTATCCCGCCAACAACAGCCAGATTTTACAAAATATGTACGCCATTTCTAAACCTACTGACGACAAGGTATATCTATAACTTTTATTTAATTTTGAGAATCCAAACTATATAGACACAATATAAACGGCTTTAACCAGCCAGGCTATACCTCAAAACTGGAGCGTCGAATTTTGAGTTACCAACACATAATCAATTTTACGCATATTCAAACAAGGGTGTTTTAAGAACCCGTTAATAAATCTTTACTTTTCATCGGTACATATACATTATTATATGACCGAACACTTGGAGTTTTGACGGTTTTGTAGTGCAATTTTGCCGTCATTTGGCAGGATTGCTACTTTAATTGATGTGTCCCATTACTAGAAATTATTTAACGAGATTGAATGAGTGGTGTTTTTCAAAGAGCAAAAACAAAGCAGGTCACGCCTTCAGATGAGGAATAGCATAGTTATGACTAAATAGCTACAGTCAATTCGTGTTTTATTTTCATAAATTCTATATAAAAAATAGCGTTATTCTAAGTTTATTTCTTGTTTTCGAAGCGTTTCTTTTTTGTTTTGCATACACATTTTACCCTAATCTTTAACAACTGACTATTTCAGTGTTCATTTTCACCAGCTGTATGACTATTGTTTTCTTCGACGTGCCGTAAAACACCATTCATTCATCCATTCATTATTTTTTCTTACATCAGTCATTTCTTCTTCATCGATGTGGCTGTAGTTACTTAAGTTTTCGTGTCTAAACGTTGCACAATTGATCTTTTAACCTCAACATTTTGCATTTTTATATTTTGACCTGGAAAATTTAACATCGATGTCATCAAAACAAAAGCAAGAAAAATCCTTCAAAAAAAAGTACCTTTCGTGACATTTTTAAATGTGTATCATCTTTGTTTCGGATTAAGATTAGTATGCCGAATAGTACAAGGTCTTCAAACGTATGTACGGCTTTGTTTTATTTGTTTTACCTTATAATTTGTTTGTTTGACATCTCATCATATCAATGTCAAGGTCAATAGAAGTTCAAAAGTCAAGGTAAAAAATCACACACAAATGGTCATAGAATGACAATTTCAAAATGTATGACTTATATAACGAAACTATGACCTGCCAATTAGTTAAATGAATTAAGAAGTAGGTCAGTGATATCCAAAATGATCAGTGAACCTCTTTCCTAACAAATAGTTTTATTGGGCAAATATAACTTTATAATGTAAAGAAAATCAGCAAATATAAAGGGCAGCACGTGTGCCAATTTCATAGAAACTTGAAAAATGGCATGAATGATATGCGGGTCTCAAGTCTGACCCAATATTTATATGACTATAGAAATGAAGGTCAAGGTTTTCAAAATCTTAAACATGGTCTTGCATGGACATTTTTCATTGGTGTGGCCAATTTTTCATACAATATTATTCAGCTCTTAATTAGGTCAATGAACTAAAGTAATAGTCACGGTGACGCAATGACCTGCTTTCTGTAAAGGACCTACTTCAAGCCTACTGTATTGAGGGCGCACGAGAGAGATATTTTATAGATAACTGATTACGAGATATTTTATAGATAACTGATTACGAGATATTTTATAAATAACTGATTACCAGATATTTTATAGATAACTGATTACGAGATATTTTATAGATAACTGATTACCAGATATTTTATAGATAACTGATTACCAGATATTTTATAGATAACTGATTACATGAGTGTGGTGATTTAAATATATACACACGTATTTATAAAAAGAAAAAAAGTTTGCTGTTGTTGGATCTTGTGCGACTTTATTTAATCACGCCGTTATGAATATCCAAGTGCTGTTAATACTGATTATGTATTTACCTTTCTCTATCACTACTGTCCACAACGAATATAATTCCATCGGTACCTTTAAAATAATGTCTAAGAAGTGGTCTGATTTTATCTCGGCAACCCACGTCCCACGCGGTCAATTGTACATTATTGACCGTTATAGTCTCTAAATTAAACCCAATCGTCGGGATGGTCGTGACCACTTCGTTAAGCTTTAGTTTATACAGAAGGGTCGTTTTGCCGGCGGCGTCCAGTCCTAAAAACAAAACCCTCACTTCTCTTCCGCCAAAAAGTCTCTTGAATATCGAATTCCCCATGGTATAGTGTCGTAATGGTATTATTTATGTCCAGTATGATTTAGTGTACTACAACAGATGTAAACGTTTCTGTAACTTGAATAATGACATCCGCACGGAAGACCGATACCATGCTATTATATTATCCTTTACTAAACATACATGGCCGATACCATGCTATTATATTATCCTTCACTAAACATAAATGGCCGATACCATGCTATTATATTATCCTTCACTAAACATAAATGGCCGATACCATGCTATTATATTATCCTTTACTAAACATAAATGGCCGATACCATGCTATTATATTATCCTTTACTAAACATACATGGCCGATACCATGCTATTATATTATCCTTTACTAAACATACATGGCCGATACCATGCTATTATATTATCCTTTACTAAACATACATGGCCGATACCATGCTATTATATTATCCTTTACTAAACATACATGGCCGATACCATGCTATTATATTATCCTTTACTAAACATACATGGCCGATACCATGCTATTATATTATCCTTTACTAAACATACATGGCCGATACCATGCTATTATATTATCCTTTACTAAACATACATGGCCGATACCATGCTATTATATTATCCTTTACTAAACATACATGGCCGATACCATGCTATTATATTATCCTTTACTAAACATACATGGCCGATACCATGCTATTATATTATCCTTTACTAAACATACATGGCCGATACCATGCTATTATATTATCCTTTACTAAACATACATGGCCGATACCATGCTATTATATTATCCTTTACTAAACATACATGGCCGATACCATGCTATTATATTATCCTTTACTAAACATAAATGGCCTTAAACGGACTAACAGCATGTATGCGACACATCCTCGATAACAACGTTGTTGCCAAACACGTCAAAACAATATCCGGGGTTATATCCGGGTTATAATATAAACCGGTAAATCGTAGTATTAACACTTGCATATGAAATGCTTATCCAGGAGAAGTGGATGGTCTGCCGCCACCACAATAAAATCGCCCGTCATATATAACCTTACATGGGTTGAAATCGACATAAAACACCACGAACAAACAAACAAACAAAACAAACTGAACAGTTATGAACTGGATATAATGTGATTTTGGTGCTAATACTCAACAACATTACTATGCATGGGACAGTTTCGAAAGAAGACCATATTGAAATTCTATCAATTCTCATATTATTATGGTTAAACAAGATTCTACCATCCAAGCGATCCAGCATTTTCTTATTTCGTTTTGGGCCGTTGTGGCCCAGTGGATAGCACGATACTCTGAATCCGGCGCTATAAGGTTACTTGTGTCTCGGAGAGCACGGGTCCAAGTCTCACTGGCGCTATAAGGTTACTTGTGTCTCGGTTTTCATCCAGGTCAAAGAAAAAGCCAACATCAAACTTGGCTAGCCTTTATTAATCTATCATTGCCTACCAACCCTAGTGCATACACATGTTTAGTTTAATGTGACGATGTGTCTCGGTGACGATGTGTCGTGGTCAAAACCGTGTCCTTATCTTCTAGGCAAAGGTCTCACTTAGGGGGCACTCCACAGTTTAATGTACATTTCTCAATCATCAAACCCATGACAAGCCCTTAGCCTGAATCCTTGAGCAAAAATAAATCACATCATCATTGTGTCATACATTTCTTAGAAGACAATAAAATTACCCATGTTTCCATACCAAATAGAAGTATCAAAAAGCATTTTCTGTACAACTTTAGTCCCATTTCTTTAAGATTACCCCACCTCTCAAAACATGTTAAAAAACCAATTTTAGCAATATTTCAAATGTCAATAAATAATAATAAAAAAAAAATCCTACACATATCAGGGTCATGTCTGCACTCATAATGCTCTTGCATATCAGGAAATGCTACATTTTACATACCTAGTCCGGCGTTTTAAAAAGTTATTCCATGCTGAACTCCCCGTGATTGAAAATCAGCCATTTTACCTATTTTTAGAAAGTTTTTGACTGGTTCACATTTTCTATTTATAGCCTCCAAAAAACCCAAAGAATGCATATTCCAATACACCAAAATAAACTTAGAAGTACTCAAAACTGAAAACAACATCAAACATGTGCTTCATAATTATTATCAATACCATTCATGCTTAGTTGATTTCTTTCTGATTTACACCATGGACATTCATGCGAAACTGAGGACTGCCCCCTTAGACTTTAAATGTTATTGCTATAATGTCCTGCCAATAACTTATTATGCTATTATTCGATTCCAATAATAGTAAGTACACACACATTTGTCTCGACATATACTGAAAGAAACAAGTTTTGCACGGTCTTTTGTATATCTAACGTAAACAAAATGAATGTTTCTTTTATAATTTAAAGCATTTAATAACTTTGGCATGTCAGAAGGTGTTCATGTTTTTCACTTATTATGTGTGATTCAAAGTAAGTATCAGAGTTATCTCCAATTATATAAAACAACATTTTTCACATTAAAAAATAAGAATATTATGAAGAACGGGGTTAACATTTATTAAATAATTATTCTGGGTTTCGAGTGATAAAAAACTCAAAAACAATTGACATTAACCTTGTCATTATAATGAAATTACGTACCAAAGTTTTAAATTTTAAAATTACCCCCTTTATATTCAAATAAGAGCGAAATTATAATTTCTTTGAAGCAGGGTATATTAAAACATGTTGCTACAATTTTCTCAGATATCGTTTAAAAATAATGTCCTGCTGCTGCATATACTTGTTAATTATGTTAATGATAATGTTAATGGCGGGTGAAGAACATAGCCTTGAATCTGCTTAATGGGATTTATCATGTTATTTATGTGCTAAACTTATTCTGTCAGTATATTATAATAAAGTGATTCACAGTGTGCAAGTGGGGAATAACTCTTCCACTGCAAATATATATAACAACGAGTATGCATGGGAGCTCAGACACAAGGCTTTGTCATACTGCAAAGAAAATTCTCAGGATTTCATTGGTCAATGCGCCGTAGACATGAGCCCATGTCCATGTCTACGTCTCGAGACGTGAACATAGGACGAATTCCACGTAGGTACCCCATTACTTAAATACACAAAAACAAAATGGCGACGATAACGTTGCCGATTCGTTTTGGAAACCGCTGATTGTTTCCTCCCTATCGCTTCTCTGCGCTTTCCACTCTGTGTAACAGACTGAAATAATCGTAAGTGTATTTTTTTAGAAAAATTTACAGATAATAAAACATTAACATAGTGACAAAATACGTTTATTTCATTAAAAAATCGCCAAATATAACGACGTTAGAGCGATGACGTCACGAAAGTAAACAACGGCTAGTTCGAGGCACGTTACGGGGAAATTGGCGCAATAATAATGAAATCGTGTTTTTGGCTGATTTTTTTCTTAAATAAATGGTTACAACTTTGAAGTATGACAAATTCGTTATTAGGATTCTACACAGGGAACATGGGCTCACATTCCCAGCCTGAAAATATATATTCCCCCTCGCCTAACGGCTCGGGTGAATATAATTTCCAGGCAGGGAATGTGAGCCCATGTTCCCTGTCAAGAATCCTAATAACTAGTTATATTTTATTATCTCTACTAACTTCGAATATTACTGATAGCCTGTTATCTCCATGGATATTAATAGTGTTATATAACCCATGCTTGATTATTAAACAGGCGACACTGCAAAGATGGTGTTTGACTCTATCAGGCCTGAGACGCCATATCAAAAGCTCGAGGGCTGATATGGGTCGAGGGCCTGATATAGGGTGTGATATGAAAATACACATTTTTTATATATTTATCATATACTTCAGCTTTGTCGAAATGTCAACTTCAGATCATTCACTACGCTGTTTTCCAGGGATAAAAAAATCGTTTTTAATAATGATAGATACTTTTATTGACTTAAACTATTACAGATTTTCATCATTACAAATATTTGAAAATTATAATATACACACACATATTGATGAAGTATAACGTGATATCACTGTCACATACTGATGAGGTATAACATGATATCACTGTCACGTATCGATCAGGTATAACGTGGTATCACTCTCACTTATCGATTATGTATATAACGTGGTATCACTGTCAAAGTGATATCACTGTCACATATCGATGAGGTATAACGTGATATCACTGTCACATAGCGATTCTGTTATTTTTGATTGCATTGTATTCCCATCACTATAGTACAAATAATAACGTGTCTTGTGGGAATGATAGATATAGATAAAAAATAAAAACAAGTGCAAAGAGGGACAATTACCGTTAGGTACTGGTATAGCAGAACCACTGTTCATAAATATGCACCCGACACACAAATTCAATATATGCAATATATAACAAATATCACTGTCACATGTTGATGAGGTATAACGTGATATCACTGTCAAGTATTGATGAGGTATAGTATGATATCACTGTCACGTATCGATTAAGTATAAAGGGATATCACTGTCACATAACGATGAGGTATATAGAGTTAACCAGTGTTTTTGAGATACGGGAAATATCTCCTGAGGTAGAGAAATGGCCCCGATATAAGAACGAGTGCTGCTCCGCACTCGTTCTTATATCGGGGCCATTTCTCTACCGAGGAAGATATTTTCAGTATCTCAAAAACACTGGTTATTAAATTATATATTACATAAGTTAAAATGATATTTTATTAATATTTCTAATGGTTCACCCCTTTTTACACCAGTTTGCACGAGAACGCCAACACGACGTTAGTCATACAAACAAAACAAGTGGAACCGGAACTCTTCGTTAATTTCCGTAATCGTTATTTCCTAGTGGCGGAATCAGACGACGACGTCCGTAAAACAATCGGAACGTCATTTGGCATTCCCTCCACTGACGGAAAAGGCCGAGCAATGTTCCGTACTGGGAAATATCTCCCCAGTAGAGCAAACGAGTAGATACAGCTTTTCTATTCCTAGTATTTCCTATACAAATCACAGAAAATGCGTAATATAAAGTGTTATCACTGACACGTATCGATCAGGTATAGCGTGACATCACCGTCACATGATATCGATGAGGTATAACTTGATATCACCGTCCCATATTGATGAAGTACAGCGTGATATCACTGTCACGTATCGATCAGGTATAACGTGATATCACCGTCACATATCGATGAGGTATAACTTGATATCACTGTCACATAATAATGAAATATAATGTGATATCACTGTCACATATTGATGAGGTATAACGTGATATCACTGTCACGTATCGATGAGGTTTAGCGTGATATCACTGTCATTTATCGATTAAGTATAAAGTGATATCACTGTCACATATCGGTGAGGTATAAAGTGTTATCACTGACACGTATTGATCAGGTATAGCGTGATATCACCGTCACATATCGATGAGGTATAACTTGATATCACTGTCACATAATAATGAAATAGAATGTGATATCACTGTCACATATTGATGAGGTATAACGTGATAACACTGTCACATATCGATGAAGTATAGCGTGATATCACTGTCAGTTATCGATTAAGTATAAAGTGATATCACTGTCACATATCGATGAGGTATAAAGTGCTATCACTGACACGTATCGATCAGGTATAGCGTGATATCACCGTCACATATCGATGAGGTATAAATTGATATCACCACGTATCGATCAGGTATAGCGTGATATCACCGTCACATATCGATGAGGTATAACTTGATATCACTGTCACGTATCGATCAGGTATAACGTGATATCACCGTCACATATCGATGAGGTATGACTTGATATCACTGTCACATAATAATGAGATATAATGTGATATCACTGTCACGTATCGATGAGGTATAGCGTGATATCACTGTCAGTTATCGATCAGATATAACTTGATATCACTGTCACACATCGATCTGGTATAGCGTGATATCACTGTCACGTATCGATCAGGTATAATGTGATATCACTGTCACGTATCGATCAGATATAACTTGATAACACTGTCACATATCGAGCAGGTATAACGTGATATCACTGTCATATATCGATGAGGTATAACATGATATCACTGTCACGTATCGATGAGGTATATCGTGATATCACTGTCACGTATCGATGATGTACTACGTGGTATCACTGTCAAAGTGATATCACTGTCACATATTGATGAGGTATAATGTGAAATCACACATATCGATGAGGTATAACGTGATATCACTCTCACGTATCGATGAGGTATATCGTGATATCACTGTCACGTATCGATGATGTATTAAGTGGTATCACTGTCAAAGTGATATCACTTTCTCACATATCGATGAGGTATAACGTGATATCACTGTCACATATCGATGAAGTATAACGTGATTATCAGCGTACAACGGTCACATTTGGTAATTTTAACGATTAATATATAAACATGTATTCTGTATTATATATTTTAATTGCCAACATTACAAACACAACAGTTCAGAAGAATACAGACAATATCAAGTAAACAAATAAATACTAGAATCGAGCCTAACAAGGCTTAAGAGTCGGTATAGTCACTAAAGAAACCTCAAATGCAAAACTGAGTTTGAGTTTACAACACAGTTATTAATATGGATAACAAAAGTGAACATGAAGGATAAAACAGACCACTTGACATAAGCAAATCTGTAAATACTGGTCTCCACGAAGCATAGCTAATAAGTACAACAACCGATTAAGTAGCCAGACATTGATATTGTTTATGGACAAATAAATATTTATCGAAATACAATATATAGTACAAATTAGGGCGAGCTTCCGCGCCTCCATTATTATTGTTCTACCCAATATGAGAATATGAATGATTCCGGTCTCTACAATACAAAACTAACGAAGCATAGCTAATAAGTAAGTAGCCAGACATTGATATTGTTTATGGACAAATAAATATTTATCTAAAATACTATATATAGTACAAATTAGGGCGAGCTTCCATGCCGCCATTATTATTGTTCTACGCAAAGAATTCTTAAAATGCCCGGCGATTCCGGAATGGCGCAGGACTATTTCGGAATTGTGCAAGGGATTAAACAATATAACATATACCTCATCATATCGTTTTGTCGCTACAGAACACGATAATAGTATTTCAATATTAATAATAGAGTTTAGGTAAATAAGGGGTTTTACGGCGCACCAACACACAAAACGTATATATGCCGCCAACAGGAATGCCCATTCCAGACTCACTCTGCGTAACATCTAAATACAATATGCAGAATGAGCCTGGAACCTTGCTGCAAATTATCTTGTAAATATCGCTGGAGAAATGATCATTGTTTTCTTCCACATCTCAAGTAGCACCTAAAGCCATACTGGAATCACGATGAATGAACATGACAAAATGTACATGAATTCGGGAGGATTTAACAAGCAGTTGCCATATTCTTGCCTGGGAACCACACAGGGCTAATCTACTAATAGATGTGCATCCTTATACATATGTGTTTCACCATACGCGTAGCTTCATCTTTACATATTCGAAAATGTTACTAAAATATGACCCTTTCTCCACAGGTTTATCAGTATCAACACCATTCTTTTCCCCGACACTACTATCGCCTACGTTACTAGCTCGAGAATGACCCGTATTGTCAGCAAACCACGACTGTTTCATATCCTCAGTTAGAATGTCTGTGAACCAGTTTAGCGAATCATGCAGCCCGTCCCCAGTCACCGCACAAACTCCAAAAACTTTCCATTGTCTATCGCGAAGATACGCTTTCGTGTTGATTGTAGTTTCAATCTCTTCCGGTGTCATAGCATTTACTAGATCCTGTTTATTTGCTAGAACCAGAACAGGTACACCGGTCAGTTCTCCCTCCTGACTTATCATTCTCAATATGTCATCCAACGCCTCTCCAAATCTGAAAAGGAAGATTGATACATTTATTAAAGATCAGTTAATAATGTATTGGTGTTTTTAAAAGGAAGTCCCAATTGAGAAGATGGTAAGGCGGTGGCTGAACAAGCTATACGTGTTTTTCATGTATGTGTTGTTTTGCTGTTTGTTTTTTGTTTAACATGATAAAAATTAAAATGACGATAGATGATTTATTTCAAGATTAATGTTTATTTGTTGTTTTTTTGGGGGGTTTTGTAGAAAATTTAAATTAATATAAATTAAGGGAAAAAAATGTATTTCAATCCTGTTTTCCACAAGCTTACTTCACAAAACAGCTAGTTTGGCTATCGTTGAAACTTTGTATAGTTGAAAACGTCACCTTGACATCCTATTTTCCATAAGCTCACTACCCAAAACAGTTAGTGTGGTTATCGTGTTGAAACTTGGCATAGTTGAAAACGTACCTTGACACTGACAATTTTATTTTATTTATCTTTTAACGGCTCTTTCCCGACACCTTTTTAATATTGTTTTCATTTTTAATTACGTCATTGACCTCCAATGTAGGTCAATAAATTCAAACGTAGGTACTAGTTACCCAGGTTCTTTTATACAAAAACTAGGTCAAACAGAAACTATTATAAACATATATTCAAAAATATGTTATGGAGAAAACCTGAAAAGTTAAGTTTTTAAGTTCTTATTATTTAATTATGAATATCATGGAGATGTTTTAAAGTAGCTATCCCGCCAACAACAGCCAGATTTTACAAAATATGTACACCATTTCTAAACCTACTGACGACAAGGTATATCTATAACTTTTATTTAATTTTGAGAATCCAAACTATATAGACACAATATAAACGGCTTTAACCAGCCAGGCTATACCCCAAAACTGGAGCGTCGAATTTTGAGTTACCAACACATAATCAATTTTACGCATATTCAATCAAGGGTGTTTTAAGAACCCGTTAATAAATCTTTACTTTTCATCGGTACATATACATTATTATATGACCGAACACTTGGAGTGTTGACGGTGTTGTAGTGCAATTTTGTCGTCATTTGGCAGGATAGCTACTTTAATTGATGTGTCCCGTTACCAGAAATTATTTAACGAGATTGAATGAGTGATGTTTTTCAAAGAGCAAAAACAAAGCAGGTCACGCCTTCAGATGAGGAATAGCATAGTTATGACTAAATAGCTACAGTCAATTCGTGTTTTATTTTCATAAATTCTATATAAAAAAAATAGCGTTATTCTAAGTTAATTTCTTGTTTTCGAAGCGTTTCTTTTTTGTTTTGCATACACATATTACCTTAATCTTTAACAACTGACTATTTCAGTGTTCATTTTCACCAGCTGTATGACTCTTTTTTTCTTCGACGTGCCGTAAAACACCATTCATTCGTCCATTCATTATTTTTTCTTACATCAGTCATTTCTTCTTCATCGATTTGGCTGTAGTTACTTAAGTTTTCGTGTCTAAACGTTGCACACTTGATCTTTTAACCTCAACATTTTGCATTTTTATATTTTGACCTGGAAAATTTAACATCGATGTCATCAAAACAAAAGCAAGGAAAATCCTTCAAAAAATAGTACCTTCCGTGACATTTTTAAATGTGTATCATCTTTGTTTCGGATTAAGATTAGTATGCCGAATAGTACAAGGTCTTCAAACGTATGTACGGCTTTGTTTTATTTGTTTTACCTTATAATTTGTTTGTTTGACATCTCATCATATCAATGTCAAGGTCAATAGAAGTTCAAAAGTCAAGGTAGAAAATCACACACAAATGGTCATAGAATGACAATTTCAAAATGTATGACTTATATAACGAAACTATGACCTGCCAATTAGTTAAATTAATTAAGAAGTAGGTCAGTGATATCCAAAATGATCAGTGAACCTCTTTCCTAACAAATAGTTTTATTGGGCAAATATAACTTTATAATGTAAAGAAAATCAGCAAATATAAAGGGCAGCACGTGTGCCAATTTCATAGAAACTTGAAACATGGCATGAATGATATGTGGGTCTCAAGTCTGACCCAATATTTATATGACTATAGAAATGAAGGTCAAGGTTTTCAAAATCTTAAACATGGTCTTGCATGGACATTTTTCATTGGTGTGGCCAATATTTCATACAATATTATTCAGCTCTTAATTTGGTCAATGAACTAAAGTAATAGTCACGGTGACGCAATGACCTGCTTTCTGTAAAGGACCTACTTCAAGCCTACTGTATTGAGGGCGCACGAGAGATATTTTATAGATAACTGATTACGAGCTATTTTATAGATAACTGATTACGAGATATTTTATAAATAACTGATTACCAGATATTTTATAGATAACTGATTACGAGATATTTTATAGATAACTGATTACATGAGTGTGGTGATTTAAATATATACACACGTATTTATAAAAAGAAAAAAGTTTGCTGTTGTTGGATCTTGTGCGACTTTATTTAATCACGGCGTTATGAATATCCAAGTGCTGTTTATACTGATTATGTATTTACCTTTCTCTATCACTACTGTCCACAACGAATATAATTCCATCGGTACCTTTAAAATAATGTCTAAGAAGTGGTCTGGTTTTACCTCGGCAACCCACGTCCCACGCGGTCAATTGTACATTATTGACCGTTATAGTCTCTACATTAAACCCAATCGTCGGGATGGTCGTGACCACTTCGTTAAGCTTTAGTTTATACAGAAGTGTCGTTTTGCCGGCGGCGTCCAGTCCTAAAAACAAAACCCTCACTTCTCTTCCGCCAAAAAGTCTCTTGAATATCGAATTCCCCATGGTATAGTGTCGTAATGGTATTATTTATTTCCAGTATGATTTAGTGTACTACAACAGATGTAAACGTTTCTGTAACTTGAATAATAACATCCGCACGGAAGACCGATACCATGCTATTATATTATCCTTTACTAAACATAAATGGCCGATACCATGCTATTATATTATCCTTCACTAAACATAAATGGCCGATACCATGCTATTATATTATCCTTCACTAAACATAAATGGCCGATACCATGCTATTATATTATCCTTTACTAAACATACATGGCCGATACCATGCTATTATATTATCCTTTACTAAACATAAATGGCCGATACCATGCTATTATATTATCCTTCACTAAACATAAATGGCCGATACCATGCTATTATATTATCCTTCACTAAACATAAATGGCCGATACCATGCTATTATATTATCCTTTACTAAACATACATGGCCGATACCATGCTATTATATTATCCTTCACTAAACATAAATGGCCGATACCATGCTATTATATTATCCTTTACTAAACATACATGGCCGATACCATGCTATTATATTATCCTTCACTAAACATAAATGGCCGATACCATGCTATTATATTATCCTTTACTAAACATACATGGCCGATACCATGCTATTATATTATCCTTTACTAAACATACATGGCCGATACCATGCTATTATATTATCCTTTACTAAACATACATGGCCGATACCATGCTATTATATTATCCTTTACTAAACATACATGGCCGATACCATGCTATTATATTATCCTTCACTAAACATAAATGGCCGATACCATGCTATTATATTATCCTTCACTAAACATACATGGCCGATACCATGCTATTATATTATCCTTTACTAAACATACATGGCCGATACCATGCTATTATATTATCCTTTACTAAACATAAATGGCCGATACCATGCTATTATATTATCCTTTACTAAACATACATGGCCGATACCATGCTATTATATTATCCTTTACTAAACATAAATGACCGATACCATGCTATTATATTATCCTTTACTAAACATACATGGCCGATACCATGCTATTATATTATCCTTTACTAAACATAAATGACCGATACCATGCTATTATATTATCCTTTACTAAACATACATGGCCGATACCATGCTATTATATTATCCTTTACTAAACATAAATGGCCGATACCATGCTATTATATTATCCTTTACTAAACATACATGGCCGATACCATGCTATTATATTATCCTTTACTAAACATAAATGGCCGATACCATGCTATTATATTATCCTTTACTAAACATAAATGACCGATACCATGCTATTATATTATCCTTCACTAAACATAAATGACCGATTCCATGCTATTATATTATCCTTCACTAAACATAAATGGCCGATACCATGCTATTATATTATCCTTTACTAAACATAAATGACCGATACCATGCTATTATATTATCCTTTACTAAACATAAATGACCGATACCATGCTATTATATTATCCTTCACTAAACATAAATGACCGATACCATGCTATTATATTATCCTTTACTAAACATAAATGGCCGATACCATGCTATTATATTATCCTTTACTAAACATAAATGACCGATACCATGCTATTATATTATCCTTCACTAAACATAAATGACCGATTCCATGCTATTATATTATCCTTCACTAAACATAAATGGCCGATACCATGCTATTATATTATCCTTTACTAAACATAAATGACCGATACCATGCTATTATATTATCCTTTACTAAACATAAATGACCGATACCATGCTATTATAGTATCCTTCACTAAACATAAATGACCGATACCATGCTATTATATTATCCTTTACTAAACATAAATGGCCGATACCATGCTATTATATTATCCTTTACTAAACATAAATGACCGATACCATGCTATTATATTATCCTTCACTAAACATAAATGACCGATTCCATGCTATTATATTATCCTTCACTAAACATAAATGGCCGATACCATGCTATTATATTATCCTTTACTAAACATAAATGACCGATACCATGCTATTATATTATCCTTTACTAAACATAAATGGCCGATACCATGCTATTATATTATCCTTCACTAAACATAAATGGCCGATACCATGCTATTATATTATCCTTTACTAAACATAAATGGCAGATACCATGCTATTATATTATCCTTTACTAAACATAAATGGCCGATACCATGCTATTATATTATCCTTTACTAAACATAAATGGCCGATACCATGCTATTATATTATCCTTTACTAAACATAAATGGCCGATACCATGCTATTATATTATCCTTTACTAAACATAAATGGCCGATACCATGCTATTATATTATCCTTCACTAAACATAAATGGCCGATACCATGCTATTATATTATCCTTTACTAAACATAAATGGCCGATACCATGCTATTATATTATCCTTCACTAAACATAAATGGCCGATACCATGCTATTATATTATCCTTCACTAAACATAAATGGCCGATACCATGCTATTATATTATCCTTCACTAAACATAAATGGCCGATTCCATGCTATTATATTATCCTTCACTAAACATAAATGGCCGATACCATGCTATTATATTATCCTTCACTAAACATAAATGGCCGATACCATGCTATTATATTATCCTTCACTAAACATAAATGGCCGATACCATGCTATTATATTATCCTTCACTAAACATAAATGACCGATTCCATGCTATTATATTATCCTTCACTAAACATAAATGGCCGATACCATGCTATTATATTATCCTTCACTAAACATAAATGGCCGATACCATGCTATTATATTATCCTTCACTAAACATAAATGGCCTTAAATCGGACTAACAGCATGTATGCGACACATCCCCGATAACAACGTTGTTGCCAAACACGTCAAAACAATAACCGGGGTTATATCCGGGTTATAATATACACCGGTAAATCGTAGTATTAACACTTGCATATAAAATGCTTATCCAGGTGAAGTGGATGGTCTGCCGCCACCACAATAAAATCGCCCGTCATATATAACCTTACATGGGTTGAAATCGACGTAAAACACCACAAACAAACAAACAAAACAAACTTAACAGTTATGAACTGGATATAATGTGATGTTACTCTACAACATTACTATGCATGGAACAGTTTCGAAAGAAGACCATATTGCAATTCTGAGGCCCTCCCGGGGTCCATGTTCCCTAGTTCCCTGAAAATATGGTCCAATGTTCCCTTGTTCTCCAAAAAATATTTTGCTTTGTTCCTCAAAAATAACGTTCCCTTGTTCCCCAAAAATATTCCCAATAACAGACAATGTTCCCTTGTTCCCCAAAAATAAATGATCATGTTCCTTGTTCCCCAAAGCCCCTGGGAGACCCTCATTTCTCATATTATTATGGTAAACAAGATTCTACCATTCAAGCGATCTAGCATTTTCTTATTTCTTTTTGGGCCGTTGTGGCCCAGTGGGAAGCACGATACTCTGAATCCGGAGAGCACGGGTCCAAGCCTCACTGGCGCTATAAGGTTACTTGTGTCTCAGTAGTATAGATAGCGGGGGTATCAGCACTGTGGATAGCACGATACTCTGAATCCGGAGAGCACGGGTCCAAGCCTCACTGGCGCTATAAGGTTACTTGTGTCTCAGTAGTATATATAGTTGGGGTACCAGCACAGTGGATAGCACGAATCCGGAGAGCACGGGTCCAAGCCTCACTGACGCTATAAGGTTACTTGTGTCTCAGTAGTATAGATAGCGGGGGTACCAGCATAGTAGATAGCACGATACTCTGAATCCGGAGAGCACGGGCACAATCCTCACTGGCGCTATAAGGTTACTTGTGTCTCAGTAGTAAAGATAGTGGGGGTACCAGAACAGTGGATAGCACGAATCCGGAGAGCACGGGCCCAAGCCTCACTGGCGCTATAAGGTTACTTGTGTCTCAGTAGTAAAGATAGTGGGGGTACCAGAACAGTGGATAGCACGAATTCGGAGAGTATGGGCCCAAGCCTCACTGGCGCTATAAGGTTACTTGTGTCTAAGTAGTATATATAGTGGGGTACCCGCCCAGTGGATAGCACGGTACTCTGAATCCGGAGAGCACGGGTCCAAGCCTCACTGACGCTATAAGGTTACTTGTGTCTCAGTAGTATTGATAGTGGGGTACCAGCCCGGTGGATAGCACGATACTCTGAATCCGTAGAGCAAGGGGTCCAATCCTCACTGGCGCTATACGGTTACTTGTGTCTCAGTAGTATAGATAGTGGGGTACCAGCCCAGTGGATAGCACGATACTCTGAATCCGGAGAGCACGGGTCCAAGCATCACTGACGCTATAAGGTTACTTGTGTCTCAGTAGTATAGATAATGGGGGTACCAGCCCAGTGGATAGCACGAATCCGGTGAGCACGGGCCCAAGCCTCACTGGCGCTATAAGGTTACTTGTGTCTCAGTAGTATAGATAGTGGGGGTACCAGCACAGTGGATAGCACGAATCCGGAGAGCACGTGCCCAAGCCTCACTGGCGCTATAAGGTTACTTGTGTCTCAGTAGTATAGATAGTAGGGGTACCAGCACAGTGGATAGCACGCTACTCTGAATCCGGAGAGCACGGGTCCAAGCCTCACTGGCGCTATAAGGTTACTTGTGTCTCAGTAGTATAGATAATGGGGGTACCAGCCCAGTGGATAGCACGAATCCGGTGAGCACGGGCCCAAGCCTCACTGGCGCTATAAGGTTACTTGTGTCTCAGTAGTATAGATAGTGGGGGTACCAGCACAGTGGATAGCACGAATCCGGAGAGCACGTGCCCAAGCCTCACTGGCGCTATAAGGTTACTTGTGTCTCAGTAGTATAGATAGTAGGGGTACCAGCACAGTGGATAGCACGATACTCTGAATCCGGAGAGCACGGGTCCAAGCCTCACTGGCGCTATAAGGTTACTTGTGTCTCAGTAGTATAGATAGTGTGGTACCAGCCCAGTGGATAGGACGATACTCTGAATCCGGAGAGCACGGGCCCAATTCTCACTAGCGCTATAAGGTTACTTGTGTCTCAGTAGTATAGATGGTGGGGTACCAGCACAGTGGATAGCACGATACTCTGAACCGGAGAGCACGGGTCCAAGCCTCACTGGCGCTATAAGGTTACTTGTGTCTCAGTAGTATATATAGTGGGGATACCAGCCCAGCGGATAGCACGATACTCTGAATCCGGAGAGCACGGGCACAATCATCCCTGGCGCTATAAGGTTACTTGTGTCTCAGTAGTAAAGATAGTGGGGGTACCAGAACAGTGGATAGCACGATACTCTGAATCCGGAGAGAACGGGCACAATCATCCCTGGCGCTATAAGGTTACTTGTGTCTCAGTAGTAAAGATAGTGGGGGTACCAGAACAGCGGATAGCACGATACTCTGAATCCGGAGAGCACGGGCACAATCATCCCTGGCGCTATAAGGTTACTTGTGTCTCAGTAGTAAAGATAGTGGGGGTACCAGAACAGTGGATAGCACGATACTCTGAATCCGGAGAGAACGGGCACAATCATCCCTGGCGCTATAAGGTTACTTGTGTCTCAGTAGTAAAGATAGTGGGGGTACCAGAACAGCGGATAGCACGATACTCTGAATCCGGAGAGCACGGGCACAATCATCCCTGGCGCTATAAGGTTACTTGTGTCTCAGTAGTAAAGATAGTGGGGGTACCAGAACAGCGGATAGCACGATACTCTGAATCCGGAGAGCACGGGCACAATCATCCCTGGCGCTATAAGGTTACTTGTGTCTCAGTAGTATAGATAGTGGGGGTATCAGCACAGTGGATAGCACGATACTCTGAGGCCGGAGAGCACGGGTCCAAGCCTCACTGGCGCTATAAGGTTACTTGTGTCTCAGGAGTATAGATAGTGGGGTACCAGCCCAGTGGATAGCACGATACTCTGAATTCGGAGAGCACGGGTCCAAGCCTCACTGGCGCTATAAGGTTACTTGTGTCTCAGTAGCATAAATATTGGGGGTACTAGCCCAGTGGATAGCACGATACTCTGAATCCGGAGAGCACGTGTCCAAGCCTTACTGGCGCTATAAGGTTACTTGTGTCTCAGTAGTATAGATAGTGGGGGTACCAGCCCAGTGGATAGCACGATACTCTGAATCCGGAGAGCACGGGTCCAAGCCTCACTGGCGCTATAAGGTTACTTGTGTCTCAGTAGTATAGATAGTTGGGGTACCAGCACAGTGGATAGCACGATATTCTGAATCCGGAGAGCACGGGTCCAAACCTCTCTGGCGCTATAAGGTTACTTGTGTCTAAGTAGTATATATAGTGGGGTACCAGCCCAGTGGATAGCACGATACTCTGAATCCGGAGAGCACGGGTCCAAGCCTCACTGGCGCGCTATAAGGTTACTTGTGTCTCAGTAGTATATATAGTTGGGGTACCAGCCCAGTGGATAGCACGATACTCTGAATTCGGAGAGCACGGGTCCAAACCTCACTGGCGCTATAAGGTTACTTGTGCCTCAGTAGTATATATAGTGGGGGTACCAGCCAAGTGGATAGCACGATACTCTGAATCATGAGAGCACGGGTCCAAAGCCTCACTGGCGCTATAAGGTTACTTGTGTCTCAGTAGTATAGATAGTGGGGTACCAGCCCAGTGGATAGCACGATACTCTGAATCCGGAGAGCACGGGCCCAATTCTCACTGGCGCTATAAGGTTAATTGTGTCTCAGTAGTATAGATAGTGGGGTACCAGCACAGTGGATAGCACGATACTCTGAATCCGGAGAGCACGGGTCCAAGCCTCACTGGCGCTATAAGGTTACTTGTGTCTCAGTAGTATAGATAGTGGGGGTACCAGCCCAGTGGATAGCACGATACTCTGAATCCGGAGAGCACGGGTCCAAGCCTCACTGGCGCTATAAGGTTACTTGTGTCTCAGTAGTATAGATAGTAGGGGTACCAGCCCAGTGGATAGCACGATACTCTGAATCCGGAGAGCACGGGCCCAAGCCTCACTGGCGCTATAAGGTTACTTGTGTCTCAATAGTATAGATAGTGGGGTACCAGCCCAGTGGATAGCACGATACTCTGAATCCGGAGAGCACGGGTCCAAGCCTCACTGGCGCTATAAGGTTACTTGTGTCTCGGTTTTCATCAAGGTCAACATCAAACTTAGACATTAATCCTGAGATTATTAAAATTTAAGATTGAAAACGCAATTATAAATTTGGAGCTCACGACTTCATTTCCACACTATTTTTTTAAAGCACAACTTTAAATTATTGATGCAATTAATACATTGTTTGATAGAAAATAATAAATTAGCATAGTATTTCGATTAAAAAGACTCGGTTTCTACCACAATCTTTTTTTGTTTATGAAGGAGTTGCTAGTTCCTCACACTTGCTATTTCAGTTAGGTTGACCAATTAAAGAAATGACAGATATTTGCTGCATTACGCATGTCGTTATGCCACTGAAGAAACTAAGTATGTCCTTAGTTTCGATCAGTGCATTCACGGATTACCCCGGGTGCCGACCCCCACTGATTCGACACTTGTATATATTCCTCTGACTAGGGAGCAATTCGGGAAATAGCTGATAAACTGTGAAAGTATAGCTGTTAAATCATGAACATTTTGTTTTGATGGAAAATCCGGAGATTGTACACTTAAATCCGGAGATCCGGAGACCGACTGAAATATCCGGGTTTCATCCGGAGATTTGGCAGGCCTGTAACAGTCATAGGTCTGATTTCTAGCCTTTATCTATCACTGCATACCAACCCTAGTGGACACACATGTTTAGCTTAATGTGACGATGTGTCGTGGTCAAAACCATGTCCTTATATTCTAGGCAAAGGTCTCACTCAGACTTTAGAGGTTATTGCTATAATGTCCTGCCTATAACTTATTATTGTATTAATCGATTCCAATAATAGTAAGCAAACACACATTTTTCTCGACATACTATAATAAAGTGATACACAGTGTGCAAGGGGGAAATAACTCTTCCACTGCAAATATATATAACAACGAGTATGCATGGGAGCTCAGACAAAAGGCTATATTTTATTATCTGTACTGACTTCGAATACCACTGATAGCCTGTTATATCCATGCATATTAATAGTGTTATATAACCCATGCTTGATTATTAAACAGGCGACACTGTAAAGATGGTGTTTGACTCTTGGATTACGGATGTCAATCATAACGTTTAAGAATGTTTTAAACATTGGCCTTATCATAATAATATGCAAATGCTTTACTCATATATTATGTAATAGTTTCCAGACCCTAATTCCCGTTCATTTTGTGATTTTAAAAGGAGAAATATAAACAGCTGCAACTTTCTTTTATGTGAAATATATCAACTATAGTTGGATTGTTGTTAAATAAGTGTCTACATTTATTTTTTTGAGTTCAGTAGTCCTATCCTGTTTTAAATGTATAGGTCATCTATATTTATTTTCTTCATACAATGTTCTTTTGGTGACTTTGAGACGTTACGCCTGCAAACAAAATATGCAATTGCCCTACATTTTAAATTTAGATTATATTGTAAGTTTCAATAATCGTTTTTGTTTTTTTTAAAAGGAAAGAATAAACAAGAGGCCCATTGGTCAAACGGTCGCTCTACTGGTAAACATGGCTCTCATAAGAATAGAGAGGAAGTGGCGAATGCTTCAGTTAATCGAACGTGAAATATTAAAGAATCGTTAATGATTATAATCAGTAAGCAGTAACTGAGAAAAATATCTTGTTTAGCTTTATTGGCTGATTTGTGCCATCTCGTCTTTTCGTTTTGGCGGAGCGCCAAGATGACAGAAAGAAAACACAAAAAGACGACAAATGGCATTATGTCGTGTTGGCGGGGCGAGGATATACAGTACATGTTGTACACTAACACCAGAAACCAGTATAAAAACATACCAGAAACTATATTTTCCTCAATCTGGGAATATACGCAAATATAACAAACTGTATACGCACACGTATGAAGTGACCCACCCCATAACGAAATGGTTGACGATTGGTGGGGGTTATTAAAGGTATCTGTTTATTGTGCACATGTTCAGGCTGTATCATAATTGTGTTTGTAATAAGATGCAATTTATCTGGTCAATCAGTTAATCAGTTAATCAGCACATTACTGATTTTAGATTCTACTCGCGTGCTCTCAGTTATTGGTAGGTTTCTCGTAACCTTAACCTCATTTCAGTTTTTATTTAGATCAAGTTGCTGCATTGTATTTGCTTAATTTCACTGATATGCTGACATGCTATTCAAATATATGTGCGCGTAACTTCTGGGTATAACACAATCTCGCATTCAAACATATTAGTTCATATCCTAAGCTACATTTCCTGTTCGACCTTTATACGTGCTTTATTTGGAATACAGTAGGGTACGAGTGAGATTTGGTGCACCCTAGAACCTGGTTTAATCTCCCCAGGGGCGTTTTTTGCCACTGACCGTTCCAAGGCGGTAGCCCTATTGTCAACCATTTTATGTTTGTGATGTCATATCTTACCTTTTATTCATCTTTACAGTTGTTTGTTTCTGTGGGTGTTTCTGGTTGACTGTGGTCATTGAATGCAGCATTTCCTGGTCGACTTTTGTATCTACTACTAACCATAATAATAGACTTCGATATATTTACAGATTTCACATTTGGCATTGGCTATCGACGTTAAGTTGTTCTGTGTCTATTGTTTTGTGAGATTTTTTCTGCCAGTTTTTTTTTTTAAATTTTAAAACTGAATTTAAATAGTTCATAAATAAGTTATATATCAGTGCAAAAGGCATTTTAGTGGTAAAAAACCCTTACTTTTCCAAAGTGGTTGAAAAACAACAACACACATACAAACGTTGTTCTAATTCATAATTTTGATAGAGCATCATCAAAAATACTGACCAATCAGTGACCAGAAATAAGAACTAACCAATACATTCTGGTAGGTGATGAACTCCGTCTTTATCCTTGATGTTCAACCAAATTTAGTGTTAAAATTAAGGTATCTACAGTGTGATACTTTTAAAACCCTGCATATTTCAAACACATTCATGCAAATTGATTCAATATATGTATCTTTAAAAATCAAAATCTTCAAAATTATCATCTTTTTACTCTGCCATAGATTTTTATTTTACTATAGAACCTAAGGATAAAAACCGAGTAACACAAGTTTTATCACCTACTGAAAATAAAATAAAATCTCAACATCTCTGCAATGCAAAATTATGAATACAAAATAATGCAAACTACTGCTCCATCAAATAGTAAGGTTTTTGTTAAGAGTTTCTATCCCAAACAAGTTTTGATTGTAAAAAATCCATTTCCATTGATATTATTTTATGTAAGTATTGTCAAATTTGTTCATATCGATGCTGAAACTTCTTTGACTAAAACAGGAAATGTTCTTGTATATAAATATTTCATATTTAGAACTGTGATGTCATAGCTCTCAAAATGTCGGCTTCCGTATACGTTTCAACCCATATCCGTTTCAACAGAATCTTCAAATGATCATATCTCCTTTGTTCATCATCCGATTTTGATCATTCTTTCACCATTATTCATTTTTTACAGAACTCTCAATAATATCGATGTTTGTCTGTGTCGCTACATTCCATTTGCTCGACTGATCGAAGGATAAGAGTGCTTATGTAATCACCATGGCCTCCCAGTCCACATCGAGCTCTGCGTGTAAGCTGTGATTAGAGGTCTATATCTCTTACATTTCTTGTCCTGGCTCAACCAACTTCGGGATGGGTTGCCTTAGGCCAAAAAAAAAATAGGTGTGTTTCCTATTGCATGCTCAAAAAAAAATAGAGTAGGTCGGTAGGCATTTATTTATTTTTTGTTGTTTTTTTGGAGCAAGATATTGTGAGATTCTACATGTATTTATCTCATAAAACCCATACAAGTTGATGATACAACTGAAAGTTTCTCTGTGATGTCAGTTTACCTCGACATATTGTGTAAATCATTATTCAGAGCATTTTTTTTCATTTTTTTATTTATTTATTTATTTTTTCATAAAAACTTTTAGGGTCGGCCCCTTAAAAATAGTCGGGCCACCGGAAACACAGGTATTTTTTTATGGCCTTATAGTATTACATAAATAATTTAGTCTTCTTCATTCTCGGGCCTTACAAAGTTCCAAAAGAGTGATGGCCTATACAATATGCAATAAACGCAGGTAAGCTGTTGTATATATCTATATATCTTTAACTGATTGTCTTGGGTCAAGCCAGTGTTGTGTTGTGATTCCTTATAGTATAATCTAGATGGATGCGTAAGTAATTTAGCAAATAAATCATGGACTCCCCGGGTGCCCGTAGAACTCAATTTTACATAGCATATGCATTATGCAATAATGTGGATTTAGGTAAACATCCAATCCGTTGTAACTGACCATATGTTTTACTCTTCTTATTCTTAGCTCGATCATATTGGGCTATGGTCCACCCACCCAACACCTTCACCCCACCACAACCCCACCCCACCCACCCACACCAACCCCACCCACACCCGAAACTCAGTTTTTTAAAAACACATTTCTGTGTTGTTTCTGTCCCAACACCCCGCCTATCCATCATCAATAGGGGTTGGGGTTTGAGAGCTGATCCCGGTGCACTATTGTTTTGTATTATTATTCTTTTCATAAATAACAATCCTTATCCCTTTGTTTGGTGGTTGGTATGGAGGCAGGAGTGGGGTGAGGGTGCCAGGAGGGGGCCAACAAATAAAATATATTAGTAAATAACATGAAATGTGCAATAATGTTGGTGAAGGTAAACCTCCAATCTGTTGTTACTGAATATGTATGTTTACACTTCTTATTCATTCATACAATGGTTTTACTTGTTTACTTCAAAATTATATTATCAAATCCCCAGTTGTGTTGGTGCGGTGAGTGGGGTGTGTGGGAGGGTGTCTTACATCTATTTATTTATTTAATGTTTCTGTGTTACACCACACATACTGCCACCCCACAGTTTTGTTTTATAATATTTTTCTGAGTATGTAAAGTACACCTCTGCCCATCTCAATCATCACCGTCGCTCATCCAACCATTCCATTCCCTCATTTTTACCCACAGTTGTCTGTGTTGTTGATATTGTTCATAGGCACATAGTGCATAGCTCTGCATATCTCTTTTATCAACCCACTCTCCTTTGAATTAATACCTTGCAAGTGCATTTCACTAGTTTCTAGTTTGTCTATTTATATTGTTTAGTGGTACACAGTGCACACCTTTTCTAATGACAATCATCCCCGACCCTCACCCTCTACCCACACACCTTATACCCTCTCGCCATACACCCTTAACACCACCACCCACTTCCTCTTATTTGTTTTCTTTAAATAGCATCTTTTTCATTTGGCAATATTACTAATGGATATATCTATGCTATTAGTTTATTACTGTCACTTTATGGATGCTTGTATGAAGAGAGATTCCACGTTCTCTGATTTAATATCAGGTGTATAATTTGTTGATAAAGCGAGTAGTCGAGCTGCGCTGTTCTCTGACAGCTCTTGTTAATTTAGTATTTTGACTGTTACGTGTGACACACAGGCTTCATAACCTCTGCTACAAAGTTTATTTCGCCCATTGTTTTAATTATTTTGTTAGGTACTGAGATCATACGCCGCCGGCCAATGGTATGATATGAATGCATGGATGGCTCAATTGTGTTTTACTACTGACATTTCTGCTCAACCGGGGGCTAGAGGGCGTGAATGGTAGCTAACATTTTTCACTACCGTTCATGAACAGTCTTAGTCAAACCGATTTTTTTATATTTATCGTGTTTGGCGATTTCCAAATTTCTCCTTTCATACTCTGTTAAATGTTTGTATGCATGTATACGTTTTTACTCTATATTCAGGTTCAATTGCTGTATGTTTATTGAGGAATTGGCATATTCGTTTTGAAACAACTAATTACTATTATTATTATTATTATTATTATTATTATTATTATTATTATTATTATTTGCAACACCCGAACAACTGTGGACACATATACCGATTGTTAATGATTTGCAAGGCTGTTGATTTTGCGTTTGTAAATAATAAATATGCATTCGTAAGCCAGACATGTATGGGTCTATATCAACACATTACACTTTAATTATAATTCTCCATGGTAACACGTCTAAGTTTTCATTTTCAGACTGTCTTGGCAAAATGGATACAAAAAACATGCAGTCCATAACAGACAATATTAACAAATATTGTAGACAGCAAAGGTTTTGATGAAGAATCAAGGACGATCAACGTGGAAAATGTTGCTAAAAAGAGTTTAATTAATAATTTAAGTTTCTCTCTAACTGGTACCCCTTACTCTATGGCTGGTCCCCCTAAATCTCAATGTACTAATATAGAAATGTGTTAGGCAGATACATAGAGAACTCATTATGTACAACAAGAATGGGAAGTCAAGCTGAAGCTACATCTCTCGGTATACCGGCTTCTGATGCTGATTGTCTCCACTTTAACACGGCCATTGAGGTACGAGCAGACACTGTTATACATCCTTTAGATGTACCCTATCTACTTATGGTACGGTCTGAAAATACGCCTCCTGGATACACACAACTACAACTGTATATGAATAAACATCCATGTAATTGCGAAAATATGATTGTGAAAAAATACAATTTTCAAAATCATTTTCTCTTCAGTAGTGGTACATGTTTTCTTTCAAATTATCCTAAATATAACATGGACTGGACAGATAGACATGGCCCAGCCGAAACAGCACAACTGGGACAATTTACGGCAGTAGATTTTGTTCCTGCTTATGTATGTCGTAGTCTGCCAAAACAGGCTCATGCATGGTTTCAACGTAAGCGCTCACATGGTTGACCATCATTAGAAACTTGTCAACTTTTCAAAAGGATGGGATGCTTTGTTGTGCCAATTGGACATGCCAATAACATTGGTAAAGCTTTACAATGGAGAATATCTCTTTCCAATCAGGAATTACACCTCATGTTAAACTTGAATCTCACACAGTACAGGTGTTATATTCTTCTTAAAATTATAAAAGCATACTTCATTAAACCACTATGTAGCGATATAATTAGTTCGTATCATTGCAAAACAGCTCTTTTTTTACACAATAGAGAACAACAGCCAAGACATATGGACACCCGAAAACCTAATACTTTGTTTATTCAAATGTCTACAGAAACTGTACGAATGGGTTTGCAAGAGAAACTGTCCAAACTATTTCATACCGGAGGAGAATATGTTCGAGACAAAACTCACTAGCGACAACGAAGTAAAGAAATTAAAACATTGTCTGAACTTCTCAAATCGTTTTGATTTGCTTAATAAGTTTATATTCAATTTGCAAAGAAACATAATTATATCGGACAAATCGTCTTATATATATTGTGCAAGTAATTTGAGAGATACCCAGTCTAATTGTGTAACCCATTACATACGGCTTAATCCAACTATTGATATAGACACAATGTTGGCGAACATGAATTCTTTTCTAGCTCAAGTGGACGATGTTTTGAAATCGTTAAAGGAAAACGAAGGAGTTACCGAATTCCAACCTTTCAAAGAAAGAGCTTTGTTTTGGTGTTTCTACTATTCAAGATCTCATGGATCGAAACACCCCATTCTTACTAAAGATGAGGCCATCTATGCACTTCAACCAAGCAAAGACCTCATTCTAAAAACACTCTCATTAGCAAAGCAGTACAATCAATGTAAGCTGACATGCCTATTACTTGCAAAATATCTAGAAGATAGAGAAGAAACTACATTGCTTCAAGCACAGCACTATTGTCCCAGTTCTGCATTAAAGCTTCTGGACGTTCAATACAAAATGAAATTATCAAGCACATATTTCCTGACAGGAAAACATGTTTTATGTAGACATGTTCTTGCAGAATTAGAACGTATTACTTCATGCAGAGACATGTTCATAGACGTTAATGGTATTACTTTAAATGTTCCAGTGTACTGCAGCTGTCCTAATAGTAACTGGGATTCGAAAGTTGTCTTTCTGAAAAATCATGATGTAAAAAGAAGTTCCGTGGAAGAATTATCACAGCTGTTAACAGATTGTCTTAATTTTGACACAGCAGAATTACCCTTGTTCCAGTACCTCTGGCCTATGAAGCATTAAGGTTGTGTGGGATAGACGATTGTTCTAAAAAGTTTCAACCAGTTGTGCAGGAACATTACAATATGGTAGAAGTAGATCCTCACGTGTACATGTACTTTTTATGGTACTAGTAAACGACAGTGGAGAAACATGCAGAGCTCTTCTTAAAATGGAACAATACTCTATAAATGGTTTAAAAACAAATTATTGGTTCATTCAGAAACAGTCCTAAATATTCTTGGGCACCTATACGTCACTAAAAGGTGGTTTAGACTGGCTCTGGAATGCTTCAAAATGTCTTGGCAGATTAAATCCGTGTATAATGCAGCAAAATATCATGTTGTTCCTGTTGTTTTTGACCTCGTGAGAGGATAATCTTAATATTAGTCTTGATCATCTTCGACGCTTGATTGTAAATACAAACGTCTTGACCGTTTGTGCAGAAACAAAGTTGACACTGGAAGCACATCATGACCGTAATTATTTATTTTATTATTAAAGTATTTCTGACCATCCGCATATAATGTTGAAGTTTCTCTCTTTGTTTGTTTATAAATGTATCGGTTTTCTGCCTTTCTGTATATCTTGGCTAGAAGATGCGTTTGTAACAGCCAATCACAAACAATACCAAAATCTCGGTAAAATGGCTGCCGCGTCAATTTATTTTTTAGAACTGTTCCAAATGTTTGTCTTAAAAACAAGCAAGCGTCGCAGATGATCTTAACATGGGTACATCAAGCTTTGACAATAAATATGTTTTAAAAAAGCTATGAAATGACAGTTCAGAACGTAAAATTGTTAATAGTTATAGATGGGGCATTAACAGGGTTCCAATACCTTGTTGTTTTTTGACGGCCAAGTTTAAAATCGCTAACCCTGTCGAGTAACCATCGTTAGGAAATACCTCCTATCGGTCTTTCATTGTATATGTTACATGTAATATTTCTGTTGGTGATTTTTCGTTTATTTAGTTTTTGTTTTGTTTTGTTTTGTTTTGTTTTTCAATTTAATACAAAAACACTGTATTTGAACAGTTCTAGAAAAAAAAAATGATGTAATTCCTTTAAAAGTTAGATGTAACGACGGTAATCTTGGTTAAATAATGTTTGTTTTTTGTTCAAAAGTAACAGAATGTATACCTAGTGTTGCTAATTTATTGGTGAAAAAAGCACAAATTCAAAATATGTGTAGTGTCAAATGATGTTAAACAAATAATGCTTTTTAGAAATAAAGATTCTATAGTAACACTGCTTTGTCATTGATTCTATATTAAAAGAAAAGTCATTAAGGTCTCACACTATAATTAATTTCCCCGTAAGGTTACTGTGCAGACTTTTATAAACACCTGAGCTTCAAAGCTGGGCAGCAGAAATTGTTGTTGGTTTAAATATCTTCATTATAGACAAGATCAGTAAATTAAAACATTAAAATACAGAATTCCGTGAAGCGAGTTAGAACCGATTTGTATATTTACATTAATTTCCCGTCACTATAGTACCAACAATGACGTGCCTGGGAGAATGATATGATATAATAAAACAAATCGTGCACGAGAGCCAACAACCGTCAATGTATACTGAAAGGAAAAAGAAACGCATAATGGGTATTTCCGCTATATAGTGTATGTTTAGCATGTTACTGCTAATCGAATGGTACAGGATGACATTAGACCTGTTCTTTCGGACAGAATGTTTATAATAAACAGCACCGAACACACCAATGGTTACCCCTTTAAAGTTTCATTATCGACAGAATGCGCATTTGGCTCAAGCATGTGAGCAAACTTAAGCTTTAAACGTTGACATCTCTTAACATTAAACACAATACTGAAATGGCTTGACTCTTTTCAAGCGGAACTTCAACATTCATGAATTTCGTGTAACAAAGTATACTTTGATTAAAATGTCTACTACGTTACCAAAAAAAAAAGTATGTGTATCTGAATATAATAAATTAAATGTTAAATTGTTAAGGCAAAGGATGTTATGTCTCCGTGGCCGAATGGTTAACGACGTTGCGTTGTAAACCTTCGCCTCTCACCGCTGCGGGTTCGAATCCGACTGGGAGCTCGACTTGTAAGTGAGGAAGTGTCGATTCTTACGGATGGCGGGAGGTGTACAGTACTGGTTCTACCCAGGAAAAGCGGGTGGTCTGCCTCCACACAAAAATCGACCGTCATATGTAACCTTACATGTGTTGAAAATGACGTAAACACCATACAAACAATACTAAAAAATAAAACTATATCGTATGTGTAAATACAAAATAACACAATAAATGTAAACATTAGATTACAGATTATATCAATCAATACGGTATCGGCACAATCAATTTGTGTCTCTTGTGCAATCCTACGAAATCTTAGGTTGATTCGACGCAAATCCATAACCTGATGAAGACAGCAAATTTGACATAAATGTTTTGTTTGGTTTAAAAGTGCATAGTCACTTGACATATCATGTACAGTTTGTATGCAGAATCATTACATTAATAGTAAACTCTCTCTGTCTGGCCGTACGTCTGTTTTATCGAGCTTCCTCCTGCTGTACGCTGGTCTCGTCGTTGGCGTTGATTTATTTTAGCAAGCCTGAATCGGTTCTGCACTGGCAGTTTCATTTTGAGGCTCTCCCTCGAAGTTTGATATCGAGAGTGTACTCGACACTGTTGCATCACCCGGTGTCCTATTTTTGCCACCCTTGCTGCAGTTCCGAGCAACGTTTAAACAATCACACGCAACGACCATTCCAAAAACTGTTAACAAGATACCAATACCCGTGCTACCCATGGCAGTAGACGACATTCTAGAGTCGCCTGCGCTTGTTCGTTTTCTTACACTCGCACCCGTTGACTTCTTGTCTATTGTCAGTTCCTTTCGAATTTTCTCTGCCATCGCTTCAATCTCGTCTGAAGAAAGAGAGGAGCAGTTGCATGCACAGACGGGACCGGGTGTAGCATTACTTACTGGTGTTGTTGTCGTCATCAATGTTGTTGGTGTCGTCGTCGTCGTCGGTGATGTTGTCGTCGTCGAAGCGTTTGTTGATTGCGTGATAGTACTTGATGTTGTTATTGTTGTTGTCATCGTCGTCGGTGTTGTTGTCGTCCTCGGCGCGTCTGTTGATTGCGTCAGTGTAGCTGATGTTGCTGTTCTTGTCGTCGTTGTCGTCGGTGGTGGTGTTGTCGTCGAAGCGAGTGTTGATTGCGTGAAAGTAGTTGGTGTTGTTGATGTTGTTGTCGTCATCATCATCGGTGTTGTCGTCGTCGGCGCGTCTGTTGTTTGCGTCATTGTAGCTGATGTTGCTGTTCTTGTCATTGTCGTCGTCGGTGTTAGTAAAGTTGTATTTAAGCGATCGTCGGGTGTTACAATGCACGGAACTTCAGTTGAGTTTAATGGCAACGAGGCATTTGTTATGATCAGAGCTGCAAAATATAAACACTAGACATTATAATACCACTTGAAATACGTGAGTTTACTATGAATGAATTAACATTTATCGACATCGGTTGCCTAATAATGATGCGTGTGTCAGAGGTTAAATACGCAATTGGCAGAGTTCATTCAATGAACAGGATATGGATACAGCAACAAAATCTGATTCTCGTGCCTGTGAATAATGGTGCTACTAGCTTCATAGTAAAGTAAACGTCATTGCCATCAATTGGTGAAACAATACCAATAGAATCTCTCTCACACACGCACGCACGCATGCACGCACGCACGTACGCACACACACATACATGCCACCACCACCACCACCACCACCCCCAACACCACTGTAAAGTTGCTGGTTAAGGTTCATGAAGTGTTTTTGTAAGTCACATTAAATTATATACCAACTTTGAATTTATTGCTCCCTCTACCTAGATTGGTCTGTAAAGATTTTATATTGCAAATCCTTGTGTAAAATGCTTAGACATGTGTTAGTTCTATAACTTCGCAAATTTCCTATATTCTTATATACAATTTCAGTGTGATTTTCAAATACAATACATGAACCTTAAATCAGAACAACAACTAAAACAGAGGCATAATATATCATGTGTGTATGTGAATTATTTTAATTTAAAAGTAATAAATCCTTGGCAGTTGTGCCAATTTCTGATAAGTTCGATGCTATCGACGGTTACGTGCGCTTTCTCTGTGAAAGTTTCCTTATCTTATATAAAAAAAATACAATCAACCACGAACTTAAATTTTTGCTTACCGCTTTTACATTTCTTCACGTACGTAACCATGTCTAGGTTTTTAACCAAGGGTATAGTAGTGGCCGTCAGTTTCCAGGGGGATGTATGAGAGGTTGTAACGCCATAGCACAATCCGGATATAGTTGGTAGATCTATGTATGTTATTCCGATACATACATCTGTTGTCAAACAACTGTCTGCGCAAGAGGCGGAACCCAGACTAGTCTGGTTGTTAAGGTCCGGATTATAATACACGTCTGTCAGGTTGATAGTCACCTCCAACAACTTTTCCAGTGTGCAGGAATCTAGAACAAGCGTGTAACAATGCTAAAGGTAACAATTTCGCTAAAGGTAACAATTGTCTCTACCGCTAAAGGTAACAGCGATTACGCCACAGGTGCAACGGTAACTAATAAGAACCCGTTTACTCAATTTTCATTAAAACTGTAGATATTGAAAAAACTGTAACCTTTAGCGTCAGCCTTGTTACCTTTAGCGGAAGAGGTGATTGTTACCTTTAGCGGAGGTGGTTACCTTTATCGTTGGAATTGTTACCTTAATCGTTGTTACACAAGCGTATACATTATTATATAGCACTGCAATGATACGACAGGATTTTAATTATTATACTGCAGTATGGAATTTGAAAATCAAATATGTGGTATGATATAACTAGTTTGTACTATATATTAAACCCTCCTGTGAAGTTAAATAAACTGTTGTGTCATCCGATCCAATGTTGCCTTTAACGTTGACATAAAAATGTAGAGACACATCCAAACAAGCTCTATTATTGAGAGTTCTGAAAAACTTGAAAAAGGTGAACATTATCAATATCGGATGATAAACAAAAAAGATATGACCATTTGAACGATGTTCTAAAACGGATGTGGAAGCTGTAATTTTGAGACCTGTGATGTAATAGTTCCAAATTATCCTATATGGAATATTGATAAATATCATTTTAAGCAAATAAAATCACTGCAATTGAATGCAGTTACATGTCATATAAAGCCTTATTTGGCTGTTTCGCTACATTCCCTTTAACGTTTGTGTTGTTGCCATTAACGGAGGTTGTTACCTTCAGCAGAAGTAGTACCTTTACCGTAATAACTTAATTTACAGAAAATAAACTCGAATTATTTGTAAAGGATTGTGCGCTTTACGGTGTGTAGTTTACATCGATTGTAACGAACATTTGTTTTACATCGATTGTAACGAAAGCTCTCTGAACTTATTTTAATCACTCTCGAGGCCATCTTACCATCGCATCTTACCATCGATCATCGACCTAGGTCGATGCTCGATGGTAAGATGCGATGGTAAGATGGCCCTAACAGGACACCGTAATAACCAGTACTAAGCCAATGCAGATACAGTGTCTTCCTCGGGGACACAACACATATGGTCATGGCGGGGATCAAACCAACGACTTTTCGATCCTATCGCTTTAACACTAACCCACAGCGCTCGAATTAGTCATGAGCGACCATATCAAAGTACATCGTCGAAATTGTTTATATGTGTTATTTTATTAACTTATTTCCATGATAAATATGTTCAACTATATTGGAGATTGACACTTCTGTATTTAACAGCGACAAAAAATAAAATCGTTAAATATTAATGAAGTAATGAAGCAAAAACATAACTGAATCGACCTCTGTGCTGCTAACCCGATAAAAAATATCTCATAGTCCTACCATACCGTGATTTCTTTCCATTAAATTAGGTACCGACCATTTTGATTTCTGAAAAAAAAATATCCTGGCTCTGACTTGTAGAGGGAAAAAAACAGTCCCGCAAATTGTTGGAAAAAATTAATCTAGCCTTCTCTTACATTCTTGGAAAAAAATAATCTGGCTGTAAGTCCTATTAGAGGAAAAACATAATCTGGCTCCCTCTTCAGTCTTTATGATAAATGTAGAGCGACTTAATCAGCCACTGGATTCAACATGGACATGTTTAACCACAATCTGGCTACATCCACAACTTCTGCTCAGTTTATCGAAACTTCCAGTTGAAATGAGTTGTAGAAGACAGTGATAGTATTCATGGTTGTAATAAATGTGATGTGCATAGATCATGGTAGTAATACATGTGGTATACATTAGTCATGGCAGTTATAAATGTGGTATACACTGGCAATGGTGGTAATAAATGTGTTGTATAAAGTGTTATAAAGTGATCATGGTAGTAATTTGGTATACTTTGATCATGGAAGTAATGAAGACGATATTCATATAAAGTCATGGTTATAATTAATGTGGTATACATAAGTCATGGTTGTAAGTCATTATTTTTTGATAATTCGTTTTATGAACCCTCCTACGACAAAACAAAATTAGGTATTTTATTTTTCCATAGGGAATTTGATAGTTTATTGTTTTCCCTTTCTCCTACAGCTATTCTGTCTTGATGGTTCTTAATAAAACAAATAATAAAAAATAATGGCCTAAATGTGATATACATTGGTCATGGTAGTATGTAAATATTGTAATCCTGTGAGGATGACAGGGAATATTTTTGTCAACCTTCTAAGGCTATTTATTTTATTATACTAAAAAATATGTGGTTCTGCTAAATATTCCTTTGAAATAAAACATGAGAAAACATGGTTACTTCTCTCTGTTCAAAATCACTATTCTCAGCACCTAGAAAATATTTTTGGTGGATGGTTCTTCGTATTCTTTCGGAATCTTCAAGTACACTTCAAATCATCTTCAGAAAGCTGTGCAAACTGTGTCAGCCAGTTTAGTAAATGTTCACTGATTTTCATTTGCGTATGTATACATACACTTTTCAGCATAGGACATCCCAATACATAATTATAAACTTGCTTTGACTTCACAATCATAAGACAGTAATTATACTGGGGTGACATTACAAAGAAAAGACTATCATTCAGTGACTCACTCCATGGAGAAATTGCAAGCGATATGAGATATTACAAAAATGGGAAAATAACAGTTTATTGACATTTAACATGGGTGTTTGACATATGGTATATTATTAATAAATATGGTATCAGTGGTCATGGTAGTAATAAATGTAGTATGCATAGCTCATGGTAGTAATACATGGGGTATTCAGTTGTCATGGTAGTAATGAATGGTGTATTTAATGGTCATGGTAGTAATAAATGTGGTATTTAGTCTTAGTATGTAGTCATGGTAGTACTAAATGTGATATACAGTGGTCATGGTAGACTAGCATATAACATTTTAACTATAACCTATCATTACAGAATTTCCTTATCACTGAAAGGGGCAAATATCTCCACTTATAACTTATATAGTCTTATAAATTCAGCCATGGACAGAAACATAGCTTGAAATAAAATAATTTTTATGCAGAGTATTATTTTATTTTTTAATTTGTCTAAATTTATTATTTATAGTCTAATTTATAGACTGATACCAGTCTATGGTCATGGTAGTAATACTTGCAATATACAGTGGTTCATGGTAGCAGAAAATGAGGTAAAGAGTAGCCATGCTAGTTATACATGTGATGTATTTTGGACATGTTAGTAATCAATGTGGTATGCAGTCATGGTAGTATTACAATACAAGGGTCTAGATACTTGTGCGATGGACTTTGTGAATATCATCAACAAGTAAGTGGACTTAAGAAGCAGCTTCAGTCACATGCAATGCCAGGTTATAGACAAAGCTATGCGCTATATGCTAGTGTTAATAAGAATGGTATGGAACATGGTAGTCATTGCCCAGTACAAAACGACCCCCTACACCACCAAACAAAACATCCAATCAATTCATAATTTAGAAGAGCAAAAGGGGGCTCACATAAAAAGCAGACAAGTACAAGCATAACTAAATATTGACACCAGCAGGTGAAGTTCTATCCATCAAATACGGAAAGATCCATATTAAACAAAAGAGCTGTCGAAAGGACAGCATTCTCCACTATTCAAAGTCAATTTTTAAACAAGGCGACTGACACGTCTGTCTCACCAACCATGGTGCCAGTTCATTCACAAGATCACGTCTTGATTGTGGAGGTTAATAGGTGGTGGTGACTGACGTTAGGGTGTAGGGGTGCGGGGAGCGGGTGATCGGTAAACATATATACCAAATATCAAAGCAGGACCTTTAACACCCCAGAAAGAATATGCACTTGAAGAAGGTGGGGAGGGGAAGTGAAATGTTACTGAATAGGAAACAAAACAGAAATAATACAATATTTTCATTGGGGGAGTACAAAGTGGAGTGTGTGTGTGTGTGGGGGGGGGGTCAGGGGGGTCAGTGGAGGTGTTGGGGAGGGGCTGGAAGAGAACAGGATGGATGCAGACATGGTAACTGAAGAGAAACCAACAAGAATAGACTACATATTTGTCTATCTGGGGTGATGGTGGTGGTGGTGGTGTAGGAGTGGGGAAGGTGTGGGGTTTATGAGGCTATTGACATTTACAGGCTTGCCATTGTTATTGGATGTATGCAGTGAGTTACTCTATTAAGCTGCTTAAAATACTTTAGCTGAAACTCTAAGTTGAAAAAGAAAATATCATCTGGCTAAAATGAAATAAAAAGTTATGAAACGTGTCTGTAAGTGATGACACGTGTCTAGCTCCTTTGGCAGAGATATATGGCTAGTGGGTATTGAAATAAATGGACTTGTCAACAAATAAAATAAAAGCAATTCTAAGTCGAAAATAGGCTAGACATTTTCTAAAATACAATACGGAAAATATGTATCCAGAAAAAGGGCCATAATTTTGCTAAAATGCAATACAGAGTTATGGAACATGTGTCTGCTAGCATTCACGCTTTACTGAAGTTGTAGTAATAATTAACAATAACCTATTGAAATAAAGGACTTGCCTAAAAACTTTAACCAGAATTTTGAAGTCGAAAAAAGAACATAACTTTGCTTAAATGCAATACAGAGTTAATATGGAACATGTGTCTACTAGTGCCCTTGATATTCCAAGCTTTACTGAAGTTTTGTTAATGTACGACTTTTAGTTGTTAAAATAAATGGACTTGCCAAAAAAGAACTTAAACCAGAAATTCAAAGTAATACAAAAAGTCATGCTTTTGCTTAAATGCCATACAGAGTTATGGAACATGTGTCTACCAGTGTTCTTGATGGTACTGATGACATATTTCAAATTTCACTGACCAGTGGTTGCATAAATAACAGGACTTGGCCAACAACTGAAACCAATCTCGACGCAGACGTTGAGTAGACCTACAACAGCTCTTCTTATTCTACGAATAGTAAAACTTAAAAAAAATATATATTCTGGCTTTCAAGTTGACGAAAAAAAATACTTTCAAGTTGACGAAAAAATTAATTCCCCCACCCCCAGACAAAATGGTCGGTCCCTTATACCCTATATTTAAAGGTATAATGGTTAGACGGTATAATTCACCAGATTTCTTTTGCATTCATCTTCAACTCGGATTTTATTGTAATTCATATGTAAAAACGTAATAATTAAATTAGGTGAATCAGGAATGTTTGAGATGTATACTCAGACCTGCTATAATCAAAATCAAATCGTCTATGGATATAATCACTGGGAAAATGTGATCTTGAACAAAGGAACATGTTTGATACCTCATCGGATCAATGTTAAACTATGCATTTACACATTCCCAATGCTGTTTACCATTTGTTCGTTTATCGCAGATGTAAGGCAGTAACGTTGAACACGGCTTTGCAACCAGTGTCATGTTCTCTGACGTCATCAAGATGGCGGCACACTGCGTCAAATGGAGGTCAGTACCCACAACGCTAACATTTACAGCCTGACATGTCTCGGCTCCCAACCAGGTAAGGTTTCCCTCTGGCTTGATGGCACCAAACCACGCCAGATCCTCTGTCGGCCTGAAAATGATTTGGAAATAGTTTGTCCGAGTTATAAACTGAATGGTATAGATATGACATTGTTTTGAAGGTATGGTCGGTAAACAAAACGTTTGGGACATTGATGGTAAAATGGTTTGAATAAGGCCGGTGTTTCAATTAAGGTTTTAGTTATTTGCATGTATTGATGACATTATGTTGAAGGTGTGGTTGGTAAAAAAAATATTCGGACATTGGTGGTAAAATGGTTTGAGCAAAGGCCGGTGTTTCAATTAAGGTTTTAGTTATTTACATGTATTGATAACATTATATTGAAGGTGTGGTCTGTAAAGAAAACGTTTGGGACATTAACGGTAAAGTGGTTTGAGCAAGGCCAGTGTTTCAATTAAGGTTTTAGTTAGTTATGACATTGTTTTGAAGGTGTGATCGGTAAAGAAAACGTTTGGGACTTTGATGGTTAAAGTGGTTTGAGCAAGGCCGATGTTTCAATAAATGTTTTACATGTAGTTATTTATTTTTGACATTTTTCTGAAGATGCGGTCGGTACAGAAAACGTTTGAGACATTGCTGATTAAATGGTTTGAGCAAGGCCGATGTTTCAATTAGGGTTTTAGTTTGTTTAGTTTCATGATTTTCGTCAGATATGGAACATGTTGCGGTTCAGTGCATTACTGTTGTAACTACAAGAAATAGATACGAAGCTACAGAAGAGTTGCGTTGAACGCTCGATGTATTGATCCGCAAATACAAAGATAAAAAGATAAATTCCTAAATGTTTAACTGAGCAAGTTATCAATGTAATGAAAAACTCAATTTATGAATAGTATATACGTGATGATAAGACAGTATTCTGTTTCAGACGTTTCATTAAGACGTGTCTTTCTGTTGCAAAAATGCGTCTTTGTATGTCTTAAGCATCTTAAAACAGTGAATAAATTTCCATTATGGACATACCATTTTGCGTGATTCATACTGTCGTGCAACACTCGGAACTGATATGAAGTGTGGTCGTTGACGGCGAACATGTCACTTCCCTTGGCATGACATGCCCAAACAGCGTCTTGCCAAGTCACATGACCATTGGTAGAGTTGAACACAAGCAACGTTTCCTGTTTAAGCCCGACATTTCCGACTTCACCTTTAATATACGGTAGATGTACTGTACAGATGAACTTTCAACGTCAGAAAAATAGTATAGGCCTTTTGGTAATAAGTGAAAATAGTTTGTTAGTAGGCCTGTTGGTAATTATTATATATACTGATGGTCAGTGAAAACGCTCCATTAACTCCATATGGTTATGCTATTGGATTATTCGCAAACCATTTGAAATAAAAGTGCTGAACCAATATTTTCTATTTTTTAAGTATTCAATCTTGATACCTAACTTGTCTTGCATGTTTATTGGTAGTTTTTTTATGACAAGCAGTTACACAGTTATGTACCTTGTCATTTAACATTGTTTGCTATGGATAATCACAAAAAGAAAACTGTTCAACTAAATTTCAAGCTGCATTAATCTGTCTCGGAATAAATTCCAAATTATTTTACTGGCCTTTTTATTGTTTGACTTCTGACAGTATTATGCAATGAATGATTATGTGAAAATGATTTCTTTGTGCGATGTAACTGAAGAAACCCATACAAAAGGTATGACATATTACAGTCACTTACCAGTGACAGGTAATTTTACTTTAGGGGATAACATTATGCAATTTAAACGTGTTTTTTTCATTATTCTCAAAACTAAGTTAAAGTAAAGCTACGATTTTTTTTTAATCTTCAGTTGGGCTGTGAGGTCTGGTAGGAAGAACAAAACAAAACTGTGTTTTGCAGAGAAGTGTGTGTTGATGCATAAACATGTGTAAAACAGCCTTCAAGATTGCTATGTGTCGCTTTAACAATTAATTTTAATTGGCAAATCAATTAAAATAGATTTTGCTATTATTTCCAGTACGGAAAGTAGTTTGTAGGAACTCTAAAGGTAGCCCGACCCAAAATGTAACCCCGTACCCGAAAGGTACTTCTTTCTGCCCAAATGGTAACCCTCGACCTACGGCCTATCCAACAGGTTGGTTGTTTGGAGGGTTGGTTGAATGGTGTTTTCATTTTAGTGGTGGAGGCAGACCACCCACTTCTTCCTGGGTAGAACCAGTACTGTATACCTCCCGCATCTGTAAGAAACTTACAAGTCGAGCTCCCGGTGGGCTTCGAACTCGCAGCGGTGAGAAGGAGATGGCATCAGACTCAGCGTCTTTGCCGGGATGGTCACGGAAACACACCCCCATTTGAATATTTAACAGGTATAATTATTAACACATGCTGCCCAAAAGGGTTTCTTATGTATTAAATTCCAGCTTTTTCTTCATTTCCATCAGTACGTCGTTCAATCCAATCGTTCGTGCAAATGTGCGTGTGCATGCTTTTGTACCTGTATGACCGTTCGTCCGTCCGTCCGTCCGCCCATACCTACATGTGTCTTTCTGTCTATGTGTATATCCCTACCCGCATCCCCCCTCCCCCCCCCCCCCACCCCCACCTCCACCAAAACAAAACATTAAAAAAAAAGCCAATTGCTATTTGAGCGAGAAACGTTCACGAGCATGTTTTATTATACCAATACATATATATCACATGCTTATGATTAATATTTACACACGCTTTTGAATCTTAAAAACTATTTCAAAATCGATTTCCTTTTTATGTGAGTTTGAATATGTTACTGCTTACCTACGACGCTCAACGCTCCTTGTACTGGATTGTACACCAGTAACGTCATGAATACTGAAAAATAAGGGGGCATTTGAAAAATACATTTTATATAAAATGAACATACAGCAGTATGTATCATGGATTACAAGCACCTCGATTAATTAATCCAGTATTATGTTAATTTTAAACCTGATGCTGGAAAAATAATTCAGTAAATGATAATACGAGTTTTCAATCTGTCTTCGTTATTCTACCGAGGGCTAACATATAATTTTGGTGCAACATTAACTTTAAAACTGCTGGCAAAATATTTCAATAAATGATAATACGATTCGGAGTTTTCAATTTGTCTTCGTTTTTCTTCCTAGGGCTAACATATGCTTTTGGTGCAACATAATTAACAATTAGTAATATACATCAACAACGCTTTGAACTATCCAAATACGTATTAGTTGGGATCGGTTGAATGCTGTGAACGTCATTTTCAGCATAAGAAATGGTGTTATCTTGTGGCATAAAATAGATTTCCAACGAAAAAAACATTTGCTGCCTTCTTTCACTTATGTCATCTCGTGGTTCTCTAACCCTGTTACATCCCATATGAGGTATATGTTCAACAAAAACTAGTAATCGTTTGTAATGTCGGTTATAAACTATGCTGAGAAAAATATATTTAGCACATGAAATGCATGTCATTTCCATAGACGAAATATAAATCCGTGTATGTTCGAAATCAATGATAAAGTGACATGGATATGGTCAATAATAATGCTACAAAGTAATTTGTAAACAAAGTTGGTGATACAAATAAAGCAAATATGATGCAAATATGAAACGTTTTTAAGTTATCGAAAATCGTTCTCATTTCAATGAAAAGGGAGGTCCTTTTAAAATTATGAAATTTGGAATGTTTTTATTTGAGAATTACAATCGTTTGTGAACATATTTCAGCGGTTTTTAAACACAGAATGAATGCAAAGTACTGTTTGTGATAATGAAATATGTTGTTTTTAATATTTGAGAGGTAATTTTGATACTTCGCTTAGAAAATAATAAATTAACACTATTTTGTTTTAAATCACATCCTTACCTAGCATTTATAATATCGTCAGACACATATATCAATGTTGATATGTTTAAATTATGTCCCTAAAAAGTCGTGCTAAACTCTTTTTTTTGTTCAGTATAGTTCATGGATACGGTGGCCGAGTGGTTTGCATACTTCATTCTCGTCTCAGAAGTCACGGATTCCAGGTGGGATCACGTCCCGGATTGTTTAAAATCCCACAGCATCTTACTCTGACAAGGTACTGTTAAAGACAATATGGGTACTTTTTTATATTAATGATAATACTCATATTTATAAGCTCATCTTTTTATTCATCTTAGAAATCAATCTTTTAATAAATTATTAAGTTTCTAGAAATGTCTTACGCCATATATAACATTGTTTCAACAAAAACAAATACGTGTACATATTGTAAATATGTTTTTGTTTGTGGACCATATGTCAGACTGGCTATAAGCCAAATACGTTATCCTCGATGAATAAAGATAAAAATAAAATATTTGTATTATTAAAGTATGCCATCCTTGGGATGGGTGTAAAAACCGTCGGTCCGTGTGCAGGAAGAGCAACATTAAAGACCACACTGAACTTTTGTATTAATCACATAAACCTGGGGTTGCTCTCATGTATACTTGATGAAAGAAAGAGAGAGAGACAGACAGAGAGAGCGAGAGAGAGTATCGGTCAATAACTATCGTCAAAAAAATCAGCTATCGGTCTGTGCGATTGCATTTTCCTCACTGCTTCTCACTTAATTAATAGTAAAAACGCAGCTTTTTACCCAATCTCATTAAATTACGCTTTGATACTCTCAAAGCTTTTGATATCGTAGCGTGATAAAGGGTCTGATTTTAATACCTTGTGTCTATTTTTCTGTGTGTTTTTTGTGTGTGTGTTTTTTTGTGTGTGTTTTTATGTGTGTGTGTGTGTGTGTGTGTTTTGTGTGTTTTGTGTGTGTGTGTGTTTTGTGTGTGTGTGTGTGTGTTTTGTGTGTGTGTGTGTGTTTTGTGTTGTTTTTGTGTGTGTGTGTTTTGTGTGTGTTTTTTTGTGTGTGTTTTCGAAAACCTGCTAGACGTTGAAGTTCAGATATTCTCTATTACTGAAGGCAAACAGTCGGGACATTTTCTGTAATATCTGTCGACATCCAATTAAACATGTGTATAAATAAAATAAGCAAAAGCTGCTTTTTTCATATTTAATGGAATGATTTACTAACCTCAGAAATATTCCGCAAAATTGTTCGCTATCGGCCTGGGCAATCGCATCGGCCCGGCAATAGTATTGCTTGATTTGTTTGATGATTAAGGTTGTATTCCAAGTCTCCCAGTAATTGTAAATACCGAACAGAACAGAACAGAACAGAACAAAACAGAACATCCTTTTATTGACTTATACTAATTGTAAATACACTGGGGCTGAGTAAAAGCCTCAAGAAAATATGTTATCATAACATTCAAGAGATTTCGAAAATCTTTTATCATTTTTTAAAACATCACTTCACCAATTGTCAATCTTCAGTTCCAATAACGACATGTACTTGGAGATTCACGCATACGCAAAGAAACTTCATGATGCGCGGTGAAAGTTATTTAGAAAAATTAATGAACTTTCGTTTCTTGGTCCAACGTTACGTTGTAAACCTTCTCGCCTCTCACCGATGCGGGTTCTAATCGCACTAGGAGCTCAACTTGCGAGAAAGTGTCGTTTCTTACTGGTGGCGGGAGGTATACAGTACTTTTTTCGATACATACACTCATACATAGCCTAAAATGTGCTGAAAAATGACGTTAAACACCAAACAAACAAACAAACATTTGACGTATATGAATTCATTAAGGTACGCAGTTCTGCCCAATAATTTAATTGAGTACAGAAATAAAGTAATACATTACCAGCAGAGATAAAATGTCTGACTAACACTTCATCCATGGTTATATTCGGCAATTGTTATTTAGCAGACAACTCGTGCACAGAAATAGTCCAAACCATAAATGAAACACTGTTTCCGCGCAGAAAATTGTGCAAACAATATTAATGGATTTATAGATTTTTTGAAAATGTTAAAATCCATTCAGATAACAAATGTGACACAATGTACTAAAGAGTAAAGATGGTACTAGAGGAAGGAAAAGTTTTGGTGCAGAGCTTGAATAAATGTATGCAAAAGCCTGCAGTCGAGGCATGATGTGTGGAATCTGTTTACAATGGCAACATCGCTTCATCGCAATTTTAAAGGGACACATGACAATGTTGAAGTTTTAATCAAGAATTAAAAAGATCATCTTGAAATATTAATTCAGTTTCATTGACTTTTAACTGGTTTGCATATAATTAAACACACGCTCCGTTTTCATTTTTGGTAATTCTAACACCGGTTTTAATATTATTTCAGCAACATTATCAACAGTTAGTAATATACAAAAATAATTTGCTTTGGACTATTCTTATAATTAATATTAGTGATTGAAAAAATGCAGGTTTTGTAGAAACACCAATGGGATGCAGCGAGTTTAAAGAGTAAAGATTGCCGTGCGTCCCCGTAACGCATTAATTACACGTAACGTTTGACATTAAAACAACATAGTGTCTTAGAAACTCAGCTAGATGCAAATTTAAACAAAGTAAATACACGTTTTGTCATGTTATTAAAGACGATAAACCGCCAGATAAAAGCGAAATTACACTTTAAAGCCGTTTATCCAAACTCAGTCCAGGTGTTCAGGTCATGTAATAATGTATATGCGATGACTAAATGTATAGGTTTATTCACAAGTTGTTAAATTATCCATGATTGAATATGCATAAAATGAAATATGAGTAGATAACTCTTAATTCGACGTTCCAGTTTTTGGTTTTGCCTTGGCTGGTTAAAGCCGTTTATATTGTGTCTATAGAGTTCGGATTTTCAAAACGTATGTGAGTTATATATATATTACATAACTCGTCGTTAGTATGTTTAGGAACGGTATATATCTGCTGTAAACTGTCCCTGTTTATGGCGGGTATGAAAAGGGCCTTATTCTGGTGATAAATTAACACAAACTACCTTGTAATTGCTAATTAATGTAATGTCTGGTGCTGAGTTGAAGAGTTGAAAACATGCAAGTATTTAATTATTCTGCTTTGTCTTAGGTTCACAGAACAGAAGGCTCGAAAAGAAAATGTTTACTATTAAACGATTTCATAATTTCATCAAATCTTATTCGAAGTTTAGTTTAAATAAATCTTGGACAATTTCGACAATGGGCCATATAATAACCGCGGTAAAAATTGTCGAATGTAGTTGACGATTAAATAAGATCATCTTCACGTGATGGCAAACTATCCTACCTAGTATATAATTATTGAGGTTTACCACCACTAATTAAATGTAAACCTCCGAGGTGTAGGTTTACCACCACTAATTAAATGTAAACCTTCGAGGTGTAGTCGAATGCAGTTCCTATAATTAAAAGCAATCACTACTTTTTTGATGGAAGTAGCGGAAAACTGCCCATTTCTATTCGATTTTGTGGTTGTATGTATAAGAAGCGTATTAATAGGTTTTACTGGATCACTGATGAACATTTTCGAAATTTCGACTCTGTGCTTACACTTTGTGAGCAACAATCAATGAAAACGGCTGTACACTTGACTTGTTTAGTAAACAAACAAGAACTTTCTTACATGTCTTGTGATCCCACCTTTTTCTGGTGATTTTTCAAGTGGAAAATTAGTTTTCTATATCGAGGGGTCAGCGCATAACTATTGTAACTACATATGAATAAAGAAGGAGATACAATAGTTTTGCACTGAACCCTTGATATGATCATTACACTGCTGCATTATCCATACTTGAGTTGAGTTGAATTTGCAGCAAATCATTAATATGTGACACTTTAACATTGGTGTCTATGGGGGAAATAGTTTGTGGTTTCATACCTTGAATCTCTTCAAAACTGAATGACACGTTGCGGCTACAATGTTCTAATTAACGCCTATTTGAGGCCACACGAACATGTGATGGACGGACGATCACTATTCTAGTCGGAGTGTGTGTATGAGCTGGGGTGGGGTTATTGGATATCGAATTAGTTCTATGTTGTAACATATATAATTGGGTGATATATAATGGAGGAGGAATGATAATAATTGGCCAATACGTTACAGAGTTGTGGCCCTTAATTGTGTGCTCATTCATAGTATTGTTTTGCCAGTCATAATCCATTATAACTCTTAAAATTACGCCCTCCATGATGACACGAATTCAAGTTTCTATAAAGAGAAAAAAACACGTATTCTTCTTTTTACAAGTCGTTTGAAATAGATTCTGAAATATCAATTTATATTTTCTTCGTTAAAACTTTCAAAATGAATACCAAATAGACACTTTCTAAATTCTAAATCACATATTCAACCGTACCTTTAAATCAAACCTATTTCAAATATCGATATAACTCTTTTAAATCGTCGCAGACGACATTATCATTTCAGAGCTTGTTTGCTGTTGTTTTTTTAATCCTGGAATCTGTTCATGGCTCACTTCCGGTTTCAAACACGTCTCTTATAATCAATAACTATTTCAATATATCAACGACGCTAGGAGAATTGTTGTACGTTTTAAAGATAACCTTAGTACGAGAATACAAACATAAGTTATAATTGTTTCAATGGATTCCCATGTCAATGGATTCCCAATCTAATGGAGTTATTAGTTGAATTCTTCTTGTACAATTGTTGTGTTTGAAAGGTACAAAGGAAGGAATTGTCAACGATTATGTTGAGGCCAAAAACGATTCAAGACTCAAGTATACAGGATAACCACTAGCGGATACAGGGGGTGGGGACGGGGGAATTCCGGATCATACATGTATGTCCATGTTACTGTAGATACAATATCAAACAATTTCGATGCACGCCCTCAGTATAAAAATGTTTCTCGCTCGCTTCGCTCGCTCGACGAATAATTGCTAATGAGTGGTTTAATTAACACATTGTTAAATTCTTTTATTTGAAAACGGACTTTTTTACCCTATCAATGCACTACCGCAACCGTTTTAGATCCGCCCCTGATAACTATACAAATATTTCAATCTTTCAAGACTCAAGTACACAGTTTTACATAGAACATTTTTTGACGTTATGACGTTCCGAATGTGACCCGTACGTCATAATAGTTTCTTCCTGCGTACTAGTATATCATCTTAGTTTAAAGGTCAAGGGGTCCTTAAATCGCTCTGCTCACTTGGAAATGTCATTAAAGGCGACCTTTTAGTTGAAATTATTAGCAAATGCCAGTAGGACTTACGTCATGGTTTGTTGTTTATCGTCCGTCACCTTTTTGATATCTACGCTCTAGCACATTAATTTTACATCTGCTCTTTACCAAACTCATGCAGAAGTTATATTCTTGAACAAGCCAGATTCGACTGCTTATAGCTGAGTTATCTACCCTTGAATAAAACTATAAGTGTATTTAAAATACATAATAGTTAAGTGTCTTTTTCAGTAATGCCAGAAGGCAGCTGACGATATTACGACTCAGTTTTGAATGCTGGGAATATTCGTTATTTATTTTGTGTAGATATATATTACTACAACTTTAGATTTTATGTATTTTACTATAGAAAATGAAATAATATTTTCAATAGTGGTTCCTATTATGTTTAGTAAGTCTATATTATTAGTTATGAGAGTAGGCATGAACTAATTTAAGCTGAGTAAACTGTACCATTTTTACATCTTCAGTTTCGTTTCGGCAAGAGTCATACATATGGTACATGTTAATATATAGGGTCATTATACTAATTTAAGCTGAGTATATTGCACCATTTTGTCTTCTTGTGTTTCGTTTCGGCAAGAGGCATGCATATGGTAATACATAGCAAAATATTATTCATATAAATAGTATTTATTTCAAATTCTGTACTCATGTTTAGTCTAATTGTAAAATAATCATTAATCGACATGTATTGCTGTATGTATATAGTATTGATCCATTATATATATACGTTAACGTTCGCTAATGTTAAATTTTGAATTTGTATTATATGTTACAATTATATGTATATGCTCTCCTGTACATTGGAGAAAATAAAGAATCTATCTATCTACCAAATGCATTGTGTAGTTATATATCCATAAGATCTCAGAAGAGTTCTTGAACCAACCAGATTCGACTGCTTATAGCTGAGTTATCTGACCTTGAATTTACAAAAATGCATACTTTTGCCATCACTCTAGCACCTTCATTTTGCATCCGATATTTACGAAACTCATGCAGCAGTTATATATCCATAAGATCTAAGATGAGTTTTTGAACCAGCCAGATTCGACTGCTTATAGCTGAGTTATCTGCCATTGCATTTCAAAAATGCATACGTTTGCCTTGCCATCACTCTAGCACCTTAATTCATTTTGCATCATATATTTACCGAACTCATTGTGTAGTTATATATCCATAAGATCTCAGAAGAGTTCTTGAACCAGCAAGTAGCTGAGTTATCTGCCCTTGAATTTACAAAAAAAAATGCATACTTTTGCCTTGACAACACTCTAGCACCTTCAATTTGCATCCGATCTTTACCCTCACTCGTGCAGTTGTTATATATCCATAAGATCTCGAACGAGTTCTTGAACCAGCTAGATTCGACGGCTTATAGCCGAGTTAGCTGCCCTTGATTTTACAAAAATGCATAAGTGTGCCTTGTCAACACACTAGCAGCTTCATTTTACATCCGATTTTTACCAAACTCGTACAGTAGTTGTATATCCATAAGATCTCGGTCGAGTTCTTGAACTAGCCAGACGCGCATCCAAAATGACCACAATTAAACATGGCCACCGTTACCGTAAAATGTTTATTTCTTTTAAATATCGTTTAAACTTCTTCGATGATTCTGACCAAACTTTGCATGAATGATGCTGGCTGGGGTCTATGGCTTTCAAATTTTGTAAATATAAGGTCAACGCGATGTCCAAAGATGGCCACTGTTACCGTAAAATGCTAACATCTTTTAAACCGCTTCGATGATTTTGACCAAGCTTCACATGGATGTTGCGGAGTCCTATAGCTTTCAAGTTTGTAAACATTGGGACAAAGCGACATCCAAAATGGTCACTGTTACCATAAAAACAACGCAAATAAGCACTATTTTGAATGAATTTCAAAACCCCAGTCTTTATGCCTTCAGCCATTTCAGTTGTAAGACATTCCCTAAAGAGCCATATTAGCCAGTAGAGCGTTCACATGCCCTCTACGGCCTCTTGTTTATTAATCAGTTCAATAACTGGTACTGGACAATTAATTGTCAGAGACAAGTGATTTTTAATTTACTCAAATGTCACACAATCTCGTATGACACACTTGTTACTTGTTGAACATAGAAATCAATGATTTTAAAATTATATCTGCTTCAGACCGGATACAGGATTTGAGATTAGCAATTTTGAATTAAAAACCAAAAACACACGTACAAAAACACGTTTTTTTTCAGTTTAGGTCGGGGGCGTGACTAAAATAAAAAGTTAACAAAAAAGTAAAAAAGAAAAACGCTTTATATGTATGAATTTTCATAACTTCACAGATTGTAGTGCGGAAGGGGGTGGCATGCGCCGGGTGCCGTCACTTGGTGTTATTAGGTCTGTGCTTGGGTATAATCATATTGAAAAATTTGGTCTCTGAACATGAAGTTGTGTCGCCCTTTTTCTCTCGCATTTCCAAATATGGCTAATTTCATGGCCAATTGGCATGAAAATTGTGGAGTCATAAATTGTGAATGTTTGAATCACGTCATTTTTAGCACATTTTAGACGATGTATGACGGTCGATGTTTTTGTTGTAGAGGCAAACCACCCCATTTTTCCTGGGTAGAGCCATTACTGTATACCTTCTGCCATCTGTAAGAATCGACACTTTCTCACATACATAAGTTGAGCTCCCAGTAGGATTCGAACCCGGATAAATTGTGGTCAACATGATTATATATTATCGAAATTGATTTCTGCTCTGAACATGTTTGATAGCGTTAGGTCTACTGGTTATGTCTCCTATTTTAACATGAAAATTGTACAAAAAACGTGACCGGCCGACGACAAGTGACAAAGCAATGTACCATCCTCTTCTTCATAAGCGGCCATTTCCTCTATCATTGTGTCAGTTACATTCAAGTCACAGAAGCAGGTTTAAGTTATGCTCTGGATAAAAATTACAAGTACCAAATAATCCCGTATAAACGCTCCCCGTCCCCTGCGGTCCCCTGCGTATGAGAAGAAAACATGTTCAGATGTGTCTCAAATGAGGATTTTGTGTTGTCATTTTCATAACAAGCTTAAAAACACCTACTTCACGCAAATCGAATGATTATTTGCCGAGATATGGTCTTGTGAATACCAAGGACAAGTCTGAAATCTGAATTGTCATACCAAATGGCATTTCTTGTCAATACACCATATTAAATAGATCAAATGTTTAAAACAGTCAATGGATATTAATAAAATATGCATTTTAGGTACAATTAGGACGACGAATATGCCAATTAATGTCGATTTCCATGTCAAAATTGATTGTTTAAGCAAATTCTTCAAAATTAGTGGTACCATACCCGATTATAGTAGCGAATACGAGCTCAATAATGCCAACAAAAAAACAAAATTGGTACTAGCTGAACGCTACCAAGTCGAGTTTGAATGATAAGGAATAATAGTTTACCTTTTCAAATCTTCATTCTATTTTAGTGGTGGGGGGGGGGGGGGATCTTCATTCTATTTTAGTGGTGGGGGGGGGGGGGGGGGGGGGGGGCAGGGGGAATTTAGTGGTTTCATGCCTACCAAGCCTGTTGCCATGCAGATTTAATTCATGAAAACATGTTTCAATCATGCAACCCTACATGTTGATACCAAAGAAACAGTTCAATTGCAAACACGTCACAAACATGTATTTTAAACTCAAAATTACGGCTTTTATAGACAAAATAGGACCAAAATCGCTCAAAAAATATGGAAAACTTATTTTTGAGCTTATTTTACCATTTGTTATCGGAAAAGTGTCCCTAGGTACGAATCTGAGCGAGTCCTAATTACTGAACGTATCTCTTATAGGTATGAAACCACTAATTGTTTTCCCATAGACACCAATGTTTAAGTGTCATATGAATGATTTGCTGCTAATTCAACTCGAGTAGTGTAGTGTTCATATAGAAAACTAATTTTCCACTTGAAAAACTGCCAGAAAAGATGGGGTCACAGGACATGTAAGAAAGTTCTTGTTGGTTTACTAAACAGGTCAAGGGTACAGCTGTTTGCATTGATTTGACTGTTTTCATCGCTCACAAAGTGTAAGCAGTCGAAATTTCGAAAATGTTCATCAGTGATCCAGTAAAACCTAATAATACGCTTCTTATACATACAACCATTAAATCGAATAGAAATGGCAGTTTTCCCCCATTTCCATCAAAAAAGGAGGGATTACTTTATATTATAGGAACTACATTTGACTACACCTCTACTGGTCATGACCAACCATCCTTCCAAGTTTGAGGACCCTAGGTCCAACCATTCTCTAGTTATTGATCGGACATCGTTTTGATAGTCAATGTCACCGCAACCTTGACCTTTGACCTAGTGACCCCAAAATCAATAGGGGTCATCTACTTGTCATGACCAACCATCCTTCCAAGTTTGAGGACCCTAGGTCCAACCATTCTCTAGTTATTGATCGAACATCGTTTGTGACACAGACAGAGAAAGGAAGACAGAAAGCACAAAATCAATATGGCTCCCCTACCACACTTAGTGTGGGGAAGCCATAATAATTTGCAAATAGTTCTTTAAGGCGTTAGTAACAAACATAAGTAAATTAATGTTTTTAAACTGTACCGGTCGAGACGTCAAATTGCTCAAGTATTGCAGAGTACGCGTCTCCTATCGGGCATTATTTAGTGACATTGACCTTGGCCATGACCATAAATACAATCCCATAAGCCACCTACACACCAACTTCCAGGCCAAAATCTCAGTTCCAAGTTAATGAGCAGAAACAGTTGTTCCATTTTTAGTGAATTTGACCTTGAACCCAGTGACCCCAAATGCATTCCCAAGCTTCCTTTTCAAATAAGCTACCTACCCATAAAGTTTCATTACAATATCTCATTCCTAAGTAAAGTTATTGAGCAGAAACCATTTGTTTACATAGAGTTATATAGTTAAAACTTGTGGCGACTACTCTGAAAGTGTGGTCACTTACCATGTTACCATTGCTGATCTAGCTAACAAAATGTATCAGTAGAACTTCAATGTCATCGACCTCTTGTTTAAAAGTGAATGTCATTACTCAACTTACTACAAATACTCAACGTTTAACAAGAGTGCAAAATTGACACAATATACGTCCATCATGCATATGTATATGACAAAGGAATGGACAAATTTACCTCGACTATTCTCCAAGTTCATCAAGATTGGATTACAATGTTAATAGCAGAAATCTCAAAATCGCTGTAAATACCTTTTGACTGCAATGAATATTTAACCATCAAATTTAAAATGAGTAACAAGGAACTTGTTCCGAGTGACCAATTTTTTTAAATAAATAGTTTATGCTTTCAAAATTGATGTAAATTAATACGTTTTAAAACATTTATTCCGATTAAATGGAAGTTAAGTAAAAACAAAAGTAACATTGTTTGACCTTCATATTTGACGCATGCTTGGCACAATTTTCATTATGTAAATAAGGAATAAACTGTTCCACAGGACAATGCATACACACATAATACTCATGATTTTTAAGTTTCGAGTATTTGTTGATTAAGTTGATGAGTAATGACACTCAATTTTAAAGAAGTGGTCGATGACCTTGAAGCTCTACCGATATATTCTGATAGCTTGATCAGCCATAGGAACTTGTGAAGTTTTATGGAAATAGGACCAGCACTTTCAGAGTAGTCGCCACAAGTTTTTCCTATAACTCTGTGTAAACAAAAGAGTTTTGTTTTTGTTTAGGACCAACTACATGTCATGCCAGTCATATTAGTAAAGGTTTTAAATCAATACGACTTGTTTTTTTGAGGTCGCCACAGTTGTATTTTTAAAATCTATAGCTATTGCGGCCCTCGTGAATTACTGGCAGACCTGTTATTGACTTTGGGCCAACTAGGCATCAAGAGCAACATTCCTGTAAAGTTTCATGAAAATCCATGAATTAGTTTCAGAGGAATTGAATTGGGTTTTAAGGCGCACCAACACATGAAAGGTTATATGGCGCCTAACAAGCATGAACATGCCAGGCTCATCTTCCATGTACATAGAGATAAAATATGAAGAATGGGCGTAGGACCTTCTCACCCTGAACTGCAGAGTTGCTGCAAAATCTATTGTAGACACTCCATATACGCTGGAGCCATGTTTATTGTTTTTCTGCCATTGCTCTTAGTGATGTGAGCGAGATGGCACCCAAAACAACAATGTAAGGGTCATGATGACCTTTAATGAGCATGAACAAAAAATGACAAAATGAATATGAATGGGGGGGGTGGGGGTCCTACCCCTCTGCAAAGACCTAATAACAAATAGATTGGACACTATGAAAATTGTGCAAATTTCAAGTGGCACAGTTCGAAAATTTCACAAAATATTTGCCAAGTTTAAACACACATATCATGAAGAGTTTTATAGATAAAAGTTTCATTCAAGCCAAATACCATCACAAATTTAATTTTCTTTCCAATGATAGTATTTTGTTATCTCTTACTTTGAGAGAAAAAAAAGGAGTTTGATGGAAACTTTGACTATATCAAAACATTGATTTTTAAGAGAAAAGCGAAAAATATGATATTTTAAACTTTAAACATTTTTTTATACAATTTCTTATTTTGAAAATAAACATAAATTATTATAATACAATTTTGCTATTCACTATGAATCTTTTGGATGTATTCTCATCAAAATCGGTGAATAATTGAGAGAGAAGATAGAAGGAAAAGTTAAGGTGCCACGTGATATTTTGGTTACTTCATTGGTTAAGATAGGAAGTTTCCTATCTGTTTATTAATATGTCTGTGCCCTCTGCATCTGACGGTGTGTTTGCAGTGGTTGTATTGTACCCCGGCAACAACAGTTTCAGGAATAATCGCCAAAGTTTTTCCAATAAAATTCTATGTAAACGAAGATGGCCGCTGGCGGCCATTTTTAACATTGAATCGTGATGACTTGTTTAGAACCAACTACATGTCATGCCAGTAATTTTAGTAAGGTTCCAAATCAATACCGCTCATCGTTTCTGAAAAGTAGTCGCCCATATTTGTATAATTTAAAAGCTATTTTTAGCTGTGGCAGCCATCTTTAATTTTAGCTTAGGATCAACTAGACACCAAGAGCAACATTCCTGTAGTTTCATGAAAATCCAACTAGTTGTTTCAGAAAAGTAGTGAAGTTTTTCCTGTATATGTAAACAAAGATGGCCGCTGACAGCCATGTTTAACGTTGAATCAAAATGCTTTTCGACAAGGACTGACACTATGTCAGACTGATAATTTTTTGCTAGGATCAACTTGACATTATGGGCAACATTCTTGTGAAGTTTAATGAATATCCATCGAGTAGTTTCATAGTACTACAAAAAAAAAGTTTACAGACGCCCGACGGACGCTGCACCACGGCATAAGCTCTGCTGATCTTTAATCAGTGGAGCTAAAAACGGAGTGGTTTTGTATAAAAAAAAGGTTATGATTAAAAGGCTCAAAAACTCAGCTTACCTACAGCTCTGGAACCAGTATGGTATACCTCCTTCCTGTTGTTAACCCCTCGACCACAGAGATGTTTTCCATTTCAAATACACATTAAGTGGCAAGGAGTGAGTGACAACAAAACATTTTTCGACAATTAATATATTATTTAGGTTTTAATTCCATCATGATTCATACACATGTAGAAGGGTAAATAAATATTACTACTGTACACTGGCATAAAATGAATGAAATTTGAAGACTACAATAAATGTCAAGAGTCCATGAACACAAAAGGGTAAATAGGCAAATACACATTTCTTCACTGGTAAAATATGAAAAAATGAATGCAATTTGGAGACATGCAATAAATATTTGAAGATTCAAACATCTTTGAACACAAAAAGCCTTTAAGGGTAAATATTACTTCACTGGTATAACATGAATTAAAACTGAAAAGAGATGGCAATACATTTTTGAAGATTCAAGAATCGAATTCATGGACACAAGAGTAAATAAATATTTACCTAGCTGGTATAAAATGAATGCAATTTGAACAGAGATTACAATACTTGAAGATTCAAGACATCAGATCTGTTTTAATAAATCCATGAACACTGTCACTTTTACCAATATAAAAGAGGTAAATACAGGACCATTCCATTAAGAAATACCCAGGATCCCAGGAAGGCAATTTAATAAACATCTATGGATGAAGTTATATCATGAACACTATTTCGGAGTATTTCCTGAAATTTTGTTCTTTGTACCAATTTTTGCATCTATTGGTGGGTGTTTCAAGTGTCTTCCATAAGTCCCATGTATGTTTTAATGGAATAGCCCTTGTTCTATTGAATTCATGAACACGGTCACTTTTACCAATATAAAAGAGGTAAATACAGATTTTAATTAAAGTTAACATTATCATAATCAGATCAAGGATAATAAATGCTTAATTCAACCCCTCCATCATTTTATATCAGATCAAAGATAATAAACGTTTCAATTCAACCCACCCGCACCTCCTTAATATGAAAAGTGTCACTAACAATACACATATTGTGCTGCAACAAAATGTTAATCTTCTATTTATAACATTGTTCATCATAAACAGGACCCAACTTGTATGTCATCAGATTTGGTTCCGACTGGAAAGCCAAGTATTCTTCACGACTTCATGCACGACCAACTGTACACACGATCAGCTGTACACAATACCAAATCTGAGAAAGCATAATATCAAGAGCTTGCTGAAGATTCTACTTCAAAAGATAATTTCTATACATGTACTTTATTTAGACTTCTTCTTCAAAGTATTTTAACTTTCAAAATCAAATTGACCAAATAAATTTTGATTTAGATTTTGAATATTTTCAATACTGTAATGTTAGTTGTTGTTCAACATAAAATTGTTTTTTCATTTCAACGTTTTTGCATCCACCATCAAAACACTGAACTTTCTTTGGAATTGGACCGCTGAATACAGCATTCATTCACAATGTGTATATTTCACCGAAAGACTCCATCACCAGATGCGACTGTTCGCATCGTTTTCACGACCTACGATCCACACATGAGACAATCATCCTTGTTCTCGAGTGAACACACCATGGCTGACATGTTTTGCTGCTGTGAGCTATCCTCCTCTTTCTTCACCTTGCTAGGCTGGCCCAGCTTTGACTTGTCCACCGTGAACTGAATCGCCGAGGCAGCGGCCTTTGTTCTCAGATAGTACATTCCAGTTTTCAGTCCCTGAAAAAAGAAAACAAAATAAATGGTTATTTTAAGGGCTATTCCATTAAAACATACCCGGGGTCCCAGGAAGGCAATTTAATATTAAACATCTATGTGAACCCTATTTTCTGAAATTTGGTTCTTTAAACTCATTTTGCATTTATGGATGGGTGTTCAATTTCAAAAGTGCGTTCCTGGGGTCCCATGTATGTTTCAATGGAATGGCCCTAAATCATAATTATACTATAAGATTTTATAAATACATGTAACATAATAGATTGTTGTTATCGTGTTTAAGAACTTTTCAGGCATTTTTAACTACAATGTAATATACCGGATATCACGTTATATAGAAATAGGCTATCAGCTTAAATCTTGGAAACTCAAACAAGTGTAATTGAATTGAATGTTGTTTAACGGCTCATCAACACAGTATAGGTTATTTAGAG